>JAYMSO010000109.1:0-11212 GCA_036897175.1 Plantago depressa | reverse complement strand
TTATCAGTGATCAACCTTCATTTGGAAAGAGAAGTGAATCATGTATTAACAAAAAAATTGCATCCTTCCGCATTTATAAGATCTGGTTGTAGTAATCTAACAAGTGCTTTTGTTCACGAACCGCTTCAAAGTCAAGTGAGTACAAGTCATTCAGGGTATGAGATTTTGACGTCCCACCAAAAACTAAAAGCATTTTTTCATCATAAAGGGCAGCAACATGGTTAGCCCTTGGAGATGGTCTTGGTCCCCTGTCAATGAGATAAACGGCTCAGTACATGGTTCTCAACCAATTTCAATAGACTGATTTTATGAGATTGACTACTTACGTGCAATGAAGAGGGAGCCAGGTTAAAGACTTGAGATCAAACATATGCAAGTCATTCAGTTTCTTCCTTTTAGTATCTTCACCTCCGAACAAAATTAGAACAGAGTTTGCCCTAACAACTGTATGGCCACTACGCGCAACCTATCATTTGAGATACCTTTAAGTGAGTACTAGAATGCGTAGAAGTTATCATTCTCCACCAATACGTATTCAAACTGAAACAATAACAAGAAAAAACAAATTCTATCAAGTTGAACATTGTTAGATTTTCCTTAAGAAAGTAATGTTGTTTTAAGGAAAATTGGGTCCCTCAATATCTTGCAAAAACGAGTAGATAAACAAATAAATGTACAGATGAGTAGGAATATCAATTAAATAGATATTCTCTTTACAAGCTTTTTGGCCATCTAATTATATAGCTAGAAGGAGGAGACTGTAGTAGAAAATGAATTCAGTAAACATGTTTTGGCTATCGGACAGAAACTTGATGCTTATTGAACAATGAAAATATGATAGTGATTTCCTATCGTCACAGCCTAATAGCTCACTGTGTTCTGACCGCTCCATGGTTGTAGAACTAGTACTCCCTCCGGCCCCCAAAGAAATGTTCACATTTGCTTTTGGGCACGGAAATATATGTAGAGTGTATAAAGTGTGACAAATACTAGTATAACATAGTGTGCATGGGTTGAGTTTGCCAAAAAAGGAAAGATGACTTTTGTTGTAGGACAAATATAAATAGAATATTTGACGTTTATTCTAGAAAGGGGGGATAATAGAATTGTATATCTAATAATTGCAAGGGCATTGATTGCAACCATTTTTTGAAAGTGAGGAAACAAAATAATAAGAGTGGATGCCAGTATTCCACAAAGTGATATAGCATTACCAAGTCTCAGAAAAATGGATACGTGCATAGCAAATAGGCAATAGCTCAGAAATCATACTATGAGCCCTTGAATCACGAATAAATGTGAAACTATGCAACAATCAATTCTTTGCCCAAGAAGTATTTTTGTAACAAAGCCAAGGTAACACAGACTAGCAGTAGTACACTTTTCAGAAAACATCAATTTCAGACTACAATTTAGAAGAGTAAGTTACCGGAATATCTCCCTTTGCCTCTACAAGGGACCAGCGCTCTGCATCCATGTCAAATGCCCAAACTGCATGGTCAATAAAGAAAACGTTAGGTGCATTGGAAACTATACAATATTCTGTAGAATCTTACAGAAACTAGTAGATGGAAAGTGATCAACCTGAGACTCTGTCACTAGTAGGCTCAGTTTTCCCTCCAATAAGGAGTACCTTCTTAGCCCAAGGGACCTACAAAGCCAGTAAAATTTATGAATGGGGATAGCAAAAGGATTAGGTTCCAACTGGTTGACATCCATCTGAGTGTCATAAGCAGTAACATGTTGACATAACATAAAACGAGGGACATCCAGGTGTCCAAAAAGTGAAAAGGGAGATCAGGGATCTTCAAGGAGTACGCTTTATGATACCAGCAAATAGGCAAGTAACTATAATAAGGACCGACATGCTATAACAGCATTTAATACAGAGAAGTACTTTTCATTCAAGCAGGTAAATATTACTTTTTCGTGCCTGGCAAGAAAAAACATGAAATCTTAATTTGCTATGTTTGCCATCTTTACTTGAACGTGGCACCAAGCAGATTATTGATCTTGTATCATCTAATTTAATCAGTTCATCGAAAAATGTGATGCTCATGCAACTCAAAAGCAACAAACTCAACATGATTATTATGGTCATATTAAATAATATATCTACGTGAAACGAGGAACAAGAGCATTTTACATCATGCAAAATGTGTTTCCTTACCAAAACATGACCTTTGCATGGGAGAATTTTTACTGGAAGACTAGTTGGCGAAAGATAAAGCTTGGATGAAGCCTTGGACCAGGATATTTTATCAAAACACAGTACCTAAACAATACAAAGATATCAGAGTACTGCCACTTTATTATAGCAACATTTAAAATCTTATGCCACGAGTAATATATGGTAACAGAAGTACTGAGAAATACAGTAACATATTTAAGCCATCCTTTTCTTAGAAATATCTTAAGTAACACTTAGTATAAAATAACTTCACTTTTGATGTAAAAAGTTACAAAGCTTGTAGCACATACGTACATATATATAACAAACAAACCTGCACATCTTCCAGCAGTGCTTCAGCAGATTCACCGCCAACCACCACCATTTTGTTACCAACCACTGCCGCTGCATGCTATTCAAAGCATATTCAAGTTTTTTCAAACCTTTATCTTAATGAAGAAAATTCTTTGATGTTCAGTTTAATCTCCAATGGAGCCACCAAGGTGAGTAGAGCTCAGATTTTGGTGGCTCGCTCACCTTGGTCCAAGTTCGAATCTCCTTGGTGTTAATCCTTGGTATGGAGTTGGGTATGCGGAGTATGTGTAGTGTATGTGAAGAAAAAAGTAGAAAATATAAGATTACAAATACTTTACATAGGAGCGAGGTGTTGGCTTGTCTCCATTTACTAATAGCACCTGCCAGTTTCCAGGACCACCCGTACTGATATTGTTAAGCTCAGTCGCACTAGATGCAGACTGACAATTGAGTTCGTCAGATTCACTAGATACAGCTGCAACATCTTCCCCCTGCAAGAGGGAACATCTTTCAGTCGTGCACTTTCTTCATTAGATACATCTCAGACATGCTTTCAGACTTACATTTGAACTAAGTCTTTTAGTATGCCTTATAGGACTTCTAGTGCCCTGAGGAGAGTCTGATAGTTGAACTTTTAACCTGAAAGAAAGTGCAGTAAACGGTCAAAATATACAGGATCTAGACAATTATTCTTCTCGTCGAGTTGATGAAATTGTACTCGAGTATTGACAGATGAAGTAATAAGATTAAATGCACAGAAGTGGTGAATGATTTGATGATTTTGATTCTCAGTATTCTGAAGCTAGATCCCATAACTTAACGAACTGCAATTAAGGAAGATGAAATGCACAAAAGTGGACAATAATACCCTGCGAAAGTCTCACGGGTAGATGCACTTCATCAGCAATTGTATCTTGTCCTGTTCACTGATGTTTTAGGGATTACTATATATCATTTCTACAGTATTGATTGATCTCTTGACTCTTGGATGCAGGAAGATTTGCATACTTGGAGAAAATATTAGACTAATGAATGCACCATCTATCTTGTTCTTCAAAAACTAGGACCCTTAGCAACGAATTGAGGTGCAACATGTACTATAAACTATCTGACATTGAATTCTTCCTAATGATCCTCAACAATGAGCAGCATGTCTCCAGTCATGACCCCTCTTAAATTTCTATGAACCAATTAGCACAAACAGCATCTACACAACACAATACAATCTCCAGCATTCTCCAAAAAATGCCCCACTATTCGCCTCATTGGAATGAGCCCTAAAAACAGAAAATCGCATTTTTTATGCAATTAGAATACTACTACTAAACACCCTATCCGGAAACCATCACATGTTCGTCCCAAAACCGAGAGCATGGAAGACCTTTAACGAAAAGTAAAAGTTGGAAAATTCCAAAATGTAGAGAGAATCATTCTCCTATCATTAAAGATCAGTCACTACTCACTACACAATAGTAATTGGAGAAGCAACTTTTCCACTAAATAATACTACTACTCTACTACATTGAAAGCTAAAAGTTGAGATACAGATAGATTCGTAGATAGATACAAATGGACGAAAAACCTAATAATCCCACACAGAAACAAGCAAACAGATGTAGAAAAAAGGCAGTAAAAATTGAACAGTGTACCTCCCAAGCTTCATTCTTCTTTTGGAGAAACCAAACATTTTGCCTCTGCCAAGTTTCCGAATCCTCAGTAATGATCCAAAGGTTGTAAAAAACAGGACGAAATAAGCCACATTATCAGTAAACTAAACTGACTTAGCTTAGCTGAAAGAGGAAAGTATCTATGGCAGATAAGTGTAAGCATACCTCTGGAAAAGGATACAAGTTGAAAGCTGAGATTTGGAGTTCTTAGATGCAAAAAAGAAGAAGTGTAGTGTAGTGTAGAGAAATGGACGGAAGGTACTGGAGAGGAGAGGAGAGAGAGTTAAGCAAGCAAGCCGTTGTTGTTTGTTTTGTGTGATGATGAAATATTGAAATTAGTAATAAGTCCAAATGAGTGAGTCGAGGTTGTATCCAAACATCATTAATTGGGAGGGAAATAATAATAAGGACAGATGAGGCTAGGTTTAGGGTCCACATACTTTAAAAGTCAGTCAGTCTCCTTGGAAATAGCTCCGTATCTGTTTTCTTTCTTCTACCAGCTCCAATTATCACGACACCAGTCCAGTGCAGCAGTGTTATGTCAAAAGTTCATGTTTTTCGTGAGCCTTTTGGTTGGGGAAAGGTACCCATTGACTATATATATATCTTGGATTTAATTATGATTTTATTTAAATCATGAATCACTCCATCATCTTAAAAAATGTTCTAATTAAACATGATCCTACTTGAAAGGTTTTGTCTATCGGGTGTGTCATATGACTCCTGGTGCTTGGGTGTGCTGCACAGTGCAACATATATCGCATACGGTACAATTAGAGTACAACATTTAATGCACCATGAGGTACTACATCATGCAGCATGGTAGACAAAATAGCATCTAAGTCATGTTCGATATAATCATTACACATAAGTTGAACTTGACTTTTGGCGAATTCAAACCAGGAAAAGTCAATTTTACCCCAACTCAAATATCAGTGTCATGTTATTTTTTACCAAACAACCTTAGCTTATCGGTGTCACGTGCAAGGCTGTTTTTTGGGCTTAAACAACCTTCGGATGTAATTGATATTTTTGGATGAGGTACTAAAATGTAATTGATAATTGACTGTTATTTTAAAAAAACCTAGTCGTTGGGTAGTTATTTTCAACCTATTTAAGCCCCAAAAACAGTCCATTCCCACCCACTTCTTAATTTTCTTCAAAAAAAAATTGTTGATTCGAAAATGAATGGTATTCATCAAATTTGCAATAATTCAAACTGACGGAAGCGGTTTGTTTTATCCATTAACAAGTGTCAGCCACATTAAGGATTTTTTTTTTTTTGATTTTTTTGTCAACAGCATCTAAGTACAACTACTTAATCTTAAGTTGTATATATATAAAATTTTCAACTAAATAAAATAATGAAACTATAGGAATTTAATCATCATCATCACCAGAATGCATGTACATGCTTCATGCAGGTTGTCGACGCGTGGGAAAACGTGATGCATCTAAAGAATCATATCCCTTTTTTGGTACTCCAGAATGTTATTATGCCGCTTTTGGTACTTTACAATGTATGGGTCTAATTTAGATACTGCACAATGACATCATGTCTAATATAGATACTCCGGGACTAAAATTCATTCATTTTTATCGAATTTACAGTTTTCTAGTTGGAAAAAAATCATAAAATAGTCCTTACACTTAAAAAAAGAATTATTTTAGTTTCAATGCATAATTTTCTTTTAATTATTTACAGGTAGTTTTTGAAAATTAAGATAAAATGTTGGGTCTGCTTTGCAATGTGTCCCCTCGAAAATCAAAAGAAACGGTGAATTGAATGAATTTTTTGTGCCGGAGTAGCGAAACTGGACACATACATTGTAGAGTACCAAAACCGACGTAGTAACATTCTGAAGTACCAAAATTGTATTTTACCCGACACCGGACAGCGGACATATGACATGACTAAATCCGAAATTTTGCCAACACCCTACTTCAAGTTAAAAGTAGCTTTAAGCAACCTAGAGTCAGACTAAACTATAAATGTACCAGATGAGGCATATCAAAATTATATTGGCAAACCATGTCACCAACTCAAATGCAAACATTAAGAATCACAAGACTTTTTGCAGGAGCTTGCAAGGAAAAGAAGTTCTGACCTTGTTGCTGGTGACTGAAGATGGTGGAGATTTGAGTGCAATTGACCATTCAAGCTTGAGAACATCAAAAATCAAAGTCTCAGTGTGTCCTGTAAAACGAATATAAAAGAAATGCAAAATAAGCTATCAGAATAAAAGGCAAGATCTAAAGAGGATTGTGGAGCTGCAGATTAAGGTAATTTTGAGCCAACATTCAAGAAACTGCTGGAGAACAATGCAGTACTACAAGTTTAACAACAGGTTCTCAAAATTAAAAAAAGTGGATTTATACGTTTCTTCCTGCTACCACCACCAGTGATGTACCACTTGGTCCCCAAAAGTGCCCCACAGCAACCAGCTCTAGGTGATGGATGAAAACCTCGTATTTTGATTCTAGACCATACCATCTGAGGGAATTTCTTCTTCCTTGAGCTGTTCATTGCTCTGTTTCTTTCTTCTTCTGTAATCGATAATCTTGGTGATTGATTGTAACTTGTGGTTGAATAATCAATAAGAAGATCTGGTATTTCTCCCGTGGATGTAGGCTATTGCCGAACCACGTAAAATCGTTGTGTTTCGATTGCTTGAGAGTTTACAGTTTTCTGGAATATTGATTGTTAGTGTCACTGTGATTACAATTGTTGTTGCAACAGTCGTTGATAATTTGTTCGGTTTGGAGTTGATCGTTATTGTTGATTGTTTGAGTTGATTCGAAGAACAATACGCAACAGCCAGAGCGCCGAGCATAAAAATCTACAGACAAGATACACGGCAGTAGTATTAGCAGACAAAATTTATTCAATTATGAAAATGTGAAAGCCAGTCACAGCATCAGAATCAATAAACTGGTAAAAACGATGACCTCTACATCGGCTACATCATTGTTACCCTTATCGCTAGAAGATCGACCTTTCTTTAACTTCCTCAGGAGAGTCTTATGCAGCATAAAATGTATTGAAGGATATGGACTATGGTCAACAAGCATCCCAGCAGCAAGGTGTAGGGTCAATTTGCACATACCATGATCAGTACTTCTTGAATCTGAGTATTTTAACAGATTCTAATATAAGGAACATGAAGTATAAGAGTAGATGCCCAAAGTAAAGCTAAAGTGAAGGACACGCATATGCCATCTTTCTTCCTCGGACAGCCAGTTATATTTTATGTACTGTATTTAATTACGAGTGCAATTTTCAGGGATATATGAAACGGTATTTTTTCTATTTCTAGCTTTCTGGGAAACAAACTGTGACAGTACCGCATTGCTAGTTTCGAAAGGAGGAGGTTCCACTGGAGCGACAATTACTTCCTCGGAAGACGCGGACGAAGAGCGATTTGGTTGGCTTTTCTTTGTATATGTCTGCAAAATATTACATACGCCCAATAAGTATATTAAAGTTTGTGCTAGCATCTCATCTTAATATGTGGATTAACTGATACTCTCTAATGCCGATTTTGTTTTAAATTTTAAAAAATATTTTCTTGCAGCAGAATACAACAAAATGTCACCAGAGACAATCACCTCTAAAGTGAAATCCTGTTATGTAAACATCTCACCACGAAATATTTAAATAAATAGGTATAAAGACCAAAAAAAATATATTAAAGAATCACAACGTATAGTTAATCTTCGACATATGTATCCCTCAGTAAAAAGACCCTCTATAACAATTATTGGAAAATAGTTTTAAAAAAAAAGAAAAAAGAAAGGGAAAAAAACTATAGGACTAAAAAGATCCAAAGAACCATGTAAAATGTTCAGACTTCAATTACACAACAGGAATTAGCATTAGCACTTGAATAATGTTGTTTTCCTATTTGCAGTGAACATGGACATCATCGAAACTCGAAAGGTAGTACCACTTAAGAGACAAACATAAATACACTGTGTGTCACACTTTTACTTTTACAACAGGATGCAATAACTTCCAACTTGAACACCTAACGTTTGTTGTGAGGCTAATACACGGAGACAAAATCAAAGCACGACATTCAGTATTCTGTTTCTCCATAAAAGCCAGCATGTATATAATTCAGCTTGAAATATGACCCTAAAGGGCTTTGTGATTATGTTAATTATAACACAAAACAATAAAGAGCACAATTGGTTCTCATTCAACCAAAATCTAACAAGGAAACAACGCAACAAAAATAGAACTACAAAGAAACCATTTCAGGATAATTACATTGAGCCACCAAAAAGCTGAGAGAACAATACAGAAATGCTTCAGTGAAGAATACACCAGAAAGCTAGAAAAAGGAACTTACTGGATGAGGATAGGTGAAAAGGATGGCATTCTTCTCCTTATAGTGCCAATCAATAGACATTAACATATGTCTGCATTCACGTACAAGACACTCAAAACAAGAACCTTAAACATGTCCAAGGATGTGAATAGTATTAGCCAATTAAAGGGTTTACTGTAATAGAATAAGTTTACAACAATATGGATTGTGATGCAAGTTTTATGGATTGTGATGTAAGTTTCATGAGAAATGTCAACTAACACTTCTAAGCGTACATTTAATTTACAATTCAAATAAATACCATGCTGGCTCTGCCAATACATACAAGGATGCAACAAATTGAAACTAAAGAGCATCTGGAATTGGATTAAGATGAGAAGACACCTGTGCATCAAAGACTATAATCTTACTCTGGGATGTAATTCATATATTCTGCTACCAAAATTGTGCCTCGAGTACATCCTAACTCCGTAAATCGTAACAATAGGACATGCCCAGCAAAAATCAGGAAAATATAACTAACTTTTTCTCCACTACCATTCCCCACCTCACCCAGACTCTAACCAAGCCTATGAAGCCATCTGAAAATTGAACTCTAAGCCAAAGCACCACAAACAATAAGATAACATAATCCTCAAGAGAAATTACTTCTCCTGAGCATATACACAAGTTTTGCAACTACCTTAGATACGTAGGAATCAACAGAGTTCCTTGCTTACTGATCTTTCCAACCCGAACAGAAACGAGAGGCATGCATAAACACCTGGCCAGCAATCCGACTTCTGACGGCTCAAAATGCTGCCAGGGGACAAAATGTAACACCATATAAGAATACACAATCTAGGAAAAGCCTACTAGACATCAAAAACCTTTCAAACAACACAACAAAACCATACATACTGAACAAAATAGGCTAAAAAAACCAATACCTAATCAACTCGATAAAATACATCAACAGCACATCCATAAACATTGATTTCAAAACGATTAGGTCAATATGAAGCTGAATAAGGTGCGATTCGATTCAAATGATTCACTACCTGGCTAAGCTGAGATAAGAGACGATCCTCTGCAGCACCACTGGAAACATTTAGCTTAAGCAAAGGCTTCAACCGCTCATCCGCTCGACAAGCCCCCATCACCTGCCAGTCCAGAGCGCTAAGCCACCGCAACACGCCGTCGTCGATTTCGTGCCATCGCCGGCAGACGAGCGAGAGGGATCCGCGTTCGCGGGAGGAGGTGATGTAGGGGATTAGGCACTCGCCTACGGCGTCGTATTGCTCGTCGGTGAGTTTGGTTTTCTCGTTCATAGGAATGGAGGGGGAGTGTGTGACAGGGAAGAGCTGTTCAACAGTGGAAAGGAGAGTGAATGAGTGAGTGAGTGGATGGATTGAAATCACGGAAACGGAGAGTAGCTGGTGAGTGGTGACTCGTGGTGGACTATTTTATGATTGATTTGACTCTTTCACCATTTGGCAGTGAACGTTAAAAATCATTTTGGAGGAGGATATTTTCGTTTGCTTCGAATGTTACGCTTCCGCCAATGTATAAGCCAGCTTAACTCAAAATCCTTAATCAATAATTCTTTTAGTTTATGAATTAAAGAAAACTAAAATGTAATTGATTTTTTTTTCCTTTTGCACTCCCAAAGTGCAAGAGCGCACTCGAGATGTAATGAGATGACCTTTAGCGGAGAATTATGTGAACCTATATGATAAAATTCTCCTTTGTGATCCGATGTAAGATCCGGATTATAACAGGATAAGTGAAAAGAATATAACTATATGAAATAATGATCCAATCACGTTCATTAGCGTATTCAAATCTCCCATTTATATATTAGTTTATTAATTTGAATCAGATTAGGTGCTTATTAACGTCAAATGACACAGCAATGACAAGAAAACAATTAACATCAATTAAGACAATATGGTATTCGATGACAACTCAAACCCAACTCTCGGCAATTAACCAATTTTTGAATTCGACAACTGAGGAAGGCTACGCTAGCACTGACGTCTGGTTTGCAGTTTAAGAAGAAAAAATTAATTGCAAACTATTTAGTAGGAATAAAGATGAAACTGGGTATTGGATGTTTCCATAAACTTCTTCGGAAGTTTCAAAACCCAAATCTGCTACGTTAGCACCACATGGACCAATGATTATAGAAATCAATTCAGTAGCTAAGGGAAAGGGAACATGTGGCGGCTTATTAAACTGAGTGCTTAACAGGATTTCCTTCACCTGGAAGATTCACCACTACATGGAGAAAATGACATAGTTACATAGGTGAGACAACAAGCAGAATGAAAAAGCACTTACGCAATATTTTGAGAATCTTTGTTAGTTTGACATGTATAAATATGAATTAGAGATAATCCACATTTTGCCTCAACATCCATTATATGTAAACTCTTAGCGTACTCTGCTCATTGTCAATTTCCAATGGTACAATAGATATTTAGTTCTATCAGAAAACAAAATCTGAACTAATTATGTGGGTGTAACTCATCAAACACTGGAAATCAGGATGGACTGATTGAACTAGTAACCTAGAGCTTATTTGGTATTCTTCCATTATTAAGGTGAGTTCGCTTCAAAATATTTAGTAGTAGAAGTTAATAAATGGTGGACAGAGTTAGAAATTATAAATGATTGTATAATGTTCAATATGAATAAAATTTTGTCGACTCAAAAAGACGAAAACAAATTCTGAGAATAAGGAC
>JAYMSO010000108.1:0-11324 GCA_036897175.1 Plantago depressa | reverse complement strand
TATATTCTGAATGGACAGAGGATGAGGAGCTTCAACGTGTCCCTGGGAGAAGCAGAAACATTCAATACTTGAATAGAAGTCCTTACACGATTGGCAAAATTGGAGAAGGAAAATGCTGATCTTATTAGATCTCTAGTCAAGTTACAAAATAATCTTGAAGTAGAGGTTGATTGTGTTGCTGAGCTCCGACAACAAATCCATATGAAAGAAGCAACTCAAGAAGAATTGAGAAGACAAATATCAGTTACACATAAGAGCGGTGACAAATCACTTGCTTCAAAAGGTGTTCAGTTTGAACTAGAGATCCTCAGGACAAAATACTCTCCTTTCGTAGCCAACCAAGCATGGAGCATAATTCAACTCTGTCACAACCCACCTGAAGAATTCTACAACTTGGATCAGAGAGCGCATCTCTATTAGAAATATGGAAAGATTTTTTCACTTACCCAAGGATTGAACTGAATTGTGTGGCTTATTCGGAGAGTATGTCTAAAGAAGTGATCATCATAACCAATACTTGGGGACAAGGATCTTCTTAAGCAAAGAGGAATGTTATGACCATGGTTTTTAACACAATCTCTAGTTAATTTATGTCGTTTCATTTTAGGTCATTTTAGTTAAAATTTATTTATTTCCAGTCCTTTTGAATCTACAAGGCTTTATATGCCTGTTTGTACGTCATTTTCTTGAAGAAATGAGAAACCTAATTTAGTCTTCCTCCTCAAGTCACTTTCAACCTGGAACCTCTTCCATTTCGTCTGATGTTCCCCCCTTTCTTCTCAATGGATACCATTGGAACCACCGTTACGTCTCGGGGACGTAACATGGACCTTCGAGGCTCAAGCATACATTCACTATATGGACCTAATTATCATCCACAAATTATTTTTGGGCCTAGGCCCAATTGCATGATAGTCATTGACTAATGTATACAAGCCCTTATCATTTAGGAGAGGCACATATGTGCATGCATGTATAGCATAACATGTCCAACCTTATCATGCCAATATAAACTAGTGATGCCAACGATACATTTCATGTTCATAAGTTCTATAATATATGATTTTCATTACTATTCCATCTCGATGTACATGTTATTATGATTTCATATTGATAAGGACATTGAAAACCACATGAATAAGCCTATTCCGCTTTTAATGATGACATATTACCCCCGGGACGGAAAACATGGAGGAGAGGTTTCACCTGCTCATAAAAAAAATTTACAACATCCAGAAACTTGTGATCATGTTAAATCTGAAAGTTAGTTGTAAAAACTCACAGAATCATTTATTTTTAAATGTGGTATTGACCGTACAATTTACTAGTACAAGGCGGAACCTAAGTTTGGAACGATCCAAGAACAAAAACAAGCAAACAACAATGACGGAAATCCTAGATGTCCATTCTTGTATATAGACAGCCATGTCGAAATAAAGAGATCATAACATAAAACATAAGTAAATAAATTAACCTAGATCTCATCCGTAGTCCCACTGCCCGATTTTTCAAAAAACTCACAAGGTAGACCATATGAGCCATGGAAAGAAACTATCATCAGCTCTAATCATATATTCAGTGAGTGGAAGTATATGGTGATGACTTTTGATACCCACCTCTTGTCCTGGCTCAAGTTTAATTTTAAGCAGCTTGTGCCCTGCTTCTTCAATATCAATACCAGACATAATTGTAAGATAGATCGTCCTCCGAAGATTGACTAAATTGGTCTCCGTCTCGTCCCTTCATCCTCTAGCTCAGATTGTCCATCGTCCTCGTCTGCACCTGCATCTGAGTCTGTTTCCTCCTTTGATTCTTCACTGAGTAACTGCTTCTTCAAGTCTTTATATTTCATCTCATTGTCAGTGAACTGTGGGTCCTTGAATATGTCTGCATATTCGAAAAAAGGCACCTTATATGTCCTGTATAGGTTCAAGTGGCCTACAGACAAGTGGACAACAAGAACTAGTAACTGCAATAAGTTACCTAAAGCAGTCTCAGGGTCAATATCATCCTGAAGAGAGACTTCATGTGTTAATTGGTCTTCTTGCTCAACCAGATCCAACTCCGGACGGACAGCTGGGTGACCCTATTTGAGGTACATCCACAAACAGTACGATTCGTCAGTCATAAATAAAGTATGAATTAAAGCAGAAAAATACACATGTATGTGTACCAAGTGACACCGTCCTAATTCCTAAATGAAAGTTTACCTGAAACTTAGATTTACGCACTGCAAATAGGCCTTCAATCAAAAACTGAGCACGTTTATCTATTTCTCCTTCATGAAGAATTCCACGAAAACGTTCAAAAATACCTGTTAACGAAAGCATGAACAGAAAGGGTGTCAGATGACATTATCGGTTAAATCAAATTAGCCGTGATAGTTTTGTGATTCAAATATGTCAACAAACCGTATCTAGAACGGATTTGAAAGAAACAACACATACATAAGAAGGAGTGGCACAAACAATTCAGTATGGCAGTTATATTTTGCAGGCATGTCAACACTATATTGGCATCTATTTACTGACTTTAAGATTGCAGTGTGAACTTTACTTGACCAATACCGAACTAAAGAAACATGCATATGTTTTCTGGAGAAGTAACAACACAGAACAAATCATGAAGTCAGTCAGTCTATGAGCAAAATCTATACTACATGACATTCAAAAGTAGCTTCGATGGCTAAGCTTAAGTAATGCTAATCGAGTGCTCACTCACTCACCGCGTAGTCCTTTAGGACAAAGGTCCTGGAGCATGGAGCCAGACTCAGTGACAAAGCTTACCGCAACTTCAACACTGTCCTCTGAGGGATTTTCCAGAAGCAATGTTAGCAGCTCGAGGGCAAGGAGCTCACCAATGAATTTCACAGATGCAAGTAGTTGAGGCTGCCATAGAAAAGTTTAACCAACAGAAGCTTAGATAGATGAACATAGTTAGAACAAGCAAGCACAGTACACTACAGGAAAAAAGGATTGATTCAGACTTATTAAGTATTACCGTAGCTTGTCGTTTCGTTTGAATGATCTCTGAAGCTGCAATACAATGCGCCTCAGGAGAAGATGCCCAATTTCAGGAAACTTGGAATTGACAACTGCAACCAATGCTGCGAGAACATCGGTAAATCCGGTGAGGCCAGCTGAGATTTGATGATTGAGCGACAAAATAGTCCTCTTCCCCAAATTAGGTTTTCAGCAAAAAGCTCAGGAATGATATTTTATATATTAGTCTGGCTCAATTTATTCACCAAGCCATTAATGCTCTTCTTCAAACAATCCCACCTCATTCGCTGATGTTCTATGCTCTCAGTCTCGAATTCCTTCCTTCTCTCCACTTTACCTGGTTTAATGTACAATGCTCCACCACTTTTACTTGCAGCACCATCCAAACTCATCGCCATTTTCTTCTTCTTATGATGTTCACTGTTCCCGAAGGCTAGAGATATTTTTGGAACGATCAGGTTTAGATCCGATTCAAGTGCCTTCTGTTTACTGTTTCAGAACAGTCATTCAAGGAAGATTCGACTATGGGAGGAATTTCAGAGATTTTCGACCGAAGTTGAATCGGAGAAGAAGATGCTAGCTAGGTTTCCTGAATAAACCTTGCCTTGTCTTCCAAGTTGGAAATGTTATGACCATGGTTTATTACACAATCTCTAGTTAAATTCTGTTGTTTCATTTCTGGTCGTTTTTTTGAAGAAATGAGAAACTTAATTTAGTCTTCCTCCTCAATTCACTTCCAATCTAAAACTTCCTCCCTTTCGTCTGATTTTTCCCCTTTTCTTCTCACTGGATACTATTGAATCCACCGTTACGTCTCAGGGACGTAACAAATGACATCAGAGCCACGTCGAGCCTAGGGAATCATTTTCAGTGTCCAACATATCACTGATGGAGAGGACTTTAATAGTGACGGTTTCCAAGCTGTAATTTCCAGTCACTAAAGATGTTTTGCATCGGGTTTTTTTATGCGTATGGGCGTGTGGAGAATGTTGCAATTCTACCGGCAAAGGAAACTTTCCGGGCTCTATTAAGGTACGAATCAATTTCTAGTGCTGATCTTGCAAAGTTATGTCTTCATGATCGGTACATCTACGATTGTTGTAATATATTGGATATTCGACATTTTTACGATGGCATATTGGATGGATTAAGAGAGATGAAGTACTTGCTGAAAGATGCTCAATTCAGTCTGAGTGAATCATCGAATCATGGTCTAAGATGCAAGATGCAATAAGCAAGTTAAGTTCCTCAACGGTATATTTATGCCATTCACGGGGAGATTTGCTTCCTGGCGTAACCCATCAAGTGCTTGATGGAAATCATAAGGAAGAATTGGAAAAGCTGGGGGCAGAAACAGTTGAGTCACAAGTGTTTGATGAAATTCATGACAGATTTTAGGAAATCAGCATCACAACTAATCAACCACCAGGTGTTTGATAAATATTCAGAGTCGAAAATCAGCGAAGCATTTCATAAAGTGGGTTCCTTAACCTTGGATTCAACAATTCAAAGTACAGGAGGTGTGGATGAAGTGATGACCGGTAGATGTAACACTTCTTCCTTGTATTTTGGAGATGATATCCCTTGTCCAATGTTTGATCCTGGTGGAAGTATGTATTCGTTATTAAATAATCTTGTTACTAGTCCCTCGTTCGACTTCGACCCTGCTAGAGTTATAAATGGTCGGGAGCGCAATAAGGAATCTGAATCGTATATATTTTATAAGGTGTCAAGGAGCATGTTAATAATGCTGGTGTTCGGACTATAGGTTATCATAATAGCCACGATGCTTATTTCATTAGTGAACGAGCCGTTGAGGTTGAAACTGTTGTAGAGTCATCTTTGGGCTGTGAAGCTGAGTTACATTCTGGTTTGGTTGATCAGCAGACGGATGTTGTTGGCCGATTGAAAGAGTATTACAGGAGATTTGGGAAGGCATGGAAACGAGGGTATTTTTCTTATGGACCTCGCGGGATTGGGAAATCGAGCTTGGTTGTTGTTATGATAGATTATTTGAAGTTTGATGTGTAGGACTTGGATTTGAGGGAGGTGGAGTGCAATTCAAATTTGAGGATGTTGTTGATTGGTATGGAGAATAAGTATGTACTGGTGATTGAGGGTTTTTATTATGATGTTGGGTTGCAAAATGAAGATTCTAGTTATTTCGTACTCGAGAATGACAAGGTTACACGATCTGGACTACTCAACTTCACATGTGGTTTGGGCTGTCTGATTCATGAACTCTTCTCAGAAAAAAAAAAAAGTTGAGTAGATTCGAGAATTTGAAGAATACTGCTGGCATACTAAAGCCTATAACTCCCAATTATCAGCGCCTATTGGGGTCAGATCCTTCACGCAAGTTGAATTCATCAAAACTCTTAGAAAATACTAAGTATTTTCATAACAAATTGGTAGAAATCATACAATTCAGGGATATTATTAGTTTGAAGGTTGATGGTAAGAAGGTGAGAACTTCTAAGTCTACGTTGAATATTTCTACCGTTAATGGAAGAAGTGCATAGGGGATGGATACGTGAGGAGTTTGAGGATATCAGGATATCAGATGTTGACTTGGCGAATAGTGTAAATGTTGATAGTGATGAGAAGTGAAGTGATTATGCAATTGTTGCACCACAGAGTTCGAGTGTGCAATCACCAAGCAGTGGAGGGAAAATGGATCGTGAGGATAGTAGTCCAATGCTTGAAGTCGAGGATGATGCTAATGAAGCTAAATTTGATAAAATTGAGTTGAATGGTACTGTTAATAGAGACAAGCTGAGGCCCGTAGATGATGCAGACCACTCAAGTCAAATGGCGGTTTCTCGTGATTTGAAGCTGGGGTTGAAGAATGGTGATAGGATGAAAAGCAGAAGTGTGAGCACTGGATCAAGGCTGAAGCAGGTTCCATCTTTACCTAATGATGAGGAGTCTACTTCTGGTTCAGATACCAGTACCTCGTCGGATTCAGAGAGTGAGAGAGAAAGAGAAGAAAGGAGAAAGAGGAGGCAGCAGATTTTGGCAGAAAAAGCAGCTGCAAAAGCAGTCGAGGCAATCAAGGAGCGTGAGAACTTGGTAGCGAAATTGGAAGGGGAGAAAGAGAGCCTTGAGAAAATACTGGATGAGCATGCGAAACAGCAAGTAAAAGAGGTACATATATTCATTAATAATCTTATTCTTTATTAGGTATCCATACTTTGATGTAATGTACTGCTTATTTGTTTATTGAAGTACATAATAACTAGCACATGCAATTTTGAAAGATCAATCTTATTTGTTTACTTGTTTGTTAAATGTAATGCTTAAATTGTTAAAACTCCTCCCTATGGGAATACTCTATGAAAGAATGAACTCCTTAAGAGTGATAGAGATTCACGGGCCCAACTTGGGACCTGTTATAAATAACAATAAATTACACATTGTAATATTCCATGATATTTCCAGTTCCCATCTTAAGTAATTATACTCCCATAGACTCATACATTAATAAATTACTTCCTTTGTCCTAGGAATAGCTTTAAATTGCCTTTTGATCCAACCACGGGTTGGTCACATGCATCTAGTTCATTTTTTCAATGCCGTTCTACTAGCCTTGTCATGTTGTCCGATCATTCGAAATCATAGCGATAAAGTAAAATATCATTGTGATGGATTAAGGAATGTAAAACTGGGGATCTCCTGAGCATTCTGCATTTGTTTCTTACGATGAGAAGAGCATCCTGCTAGATTAAATGGTGCACACAATTTATTTGATGCTTGTGGCCTAATTACCGTAACAAATTCCATTTAACTTTGCAGAGATCCAAAGTTGCGGCCATCATTTTCGGAAATAATGGCTGCTCTGAAGCCGCTTCAAAAGCCTGTTACCAATTCACAGTCGAGACCAAGCAAGGTTCGGTCTTCTGCTAATTTAGAGGATCCAGGTGATCATAAGAGTTAGTGAGGGAGCGGGTGCTTTCTGCTGAACTAAATGCCTCAAAAGTGAAGCATTGGTGCAACATCTCCTTAAAAGCAGTGTTTGGAAAAGAGTTTGAAACAGGATGAAAGATTCATACCTGCGCATTCGAGTATATTAGAATCCTTATTCTTATTTCTCTTCTTCTCGTTCTTAGCATTTTTTTCCTTTTCCTTTTTGGTGATTTTGTATTGTTGGCTTCTTCGCCAACTCCTCTAAATTGTGCAGCTTGTATATACATTTGTATTTCTTGTAATCAAAGTTCTATTCTTCTGTTTAGCTGAATTTTCATGTTGGCTTCTCCAAGGAGTACAGTAAAAACTATCTAGATACTCTACAGCATTATTTAGTACACACAGCAGAATTGTGTCACACTTTTTCACTACATGCAGCAAACTCAAATTCTTTCCACTTCTTAAATTTTGTGATATTTGAACCCGGACATTGTTATAACTAGAGTTTTCTGTGCACAGTTCAGGGAAACACTGGCCTCCCTTCATGTCGGCGATTACATTGTATTCCAATCTGATGTGGATCGAGGCTGGTGTTACGTTAGCAATTTGAAGGAAGGTATGTTTAAATTTCTAAAACGTTTGGGGACGTGCAAGAAAAAGATCAGTTGTTGAGGGTGTTACGAGTGATGTTGCCATGCCCAGTTTCTTTAAGATTTTATGTTTTTCCTTTCTCTTGTTCTAAAAACCTAATGGCTCATGATTAGTCTTCAAATACTGAATACAGTTCTGATTAGGTTTATCACTTGTTTAAATTTAGTTACAAAATCCACAGTTTTTCTATAGAAAATTCACACCTTAGATTCTCTCTTGCTTCTCAACGGAGATATATAATGGTTTCCTTTCAAGTTTCAAGTGAGACTTATGAACCGTCTGTTGGATAAAGATATCTTTAGGATTTAATTATTTATCCTGCATTTCTCTTTACAAATCTTAATAATGTCGTTCAGGGAATGCATTGTTGATTTAATGTCGGACCCAGGCACGCTTATTCCATCTGATGCAGCAATTTCTCAAGACTTGGCTTCTTCATACAGTAATGTGTCTGAGGATGTGGACTCTTCTCCTGCGGGTTCATCTAGTGGTCCGACAACCGGGAACACAAGATCCAAAATTACGGAGAATATACCCGTAAAAAAGACGGACAAAGGAACATCGTATCCACCACGGGATAATGTTAATAGACAAGGGCATCCCTACTCACATGCAAGATCTCCTTCCTGGACAGAAGGTGTTAGTTCTCCTGCAGTCAGAAGAATGAAAGTAAAGGATGTTTCACAGTACATGATTGATGCAGCAAAAGAAAATCCACAATTGGCTCAGAAACTTCATGACGTTCTGCTTGAAAGTGGTGTTGTCGCTCCTCCAAACTTGTTCACTGAAATGTATCCAGAACAACTAGATGTGACCATTATGGATGTCAGGCCGCAAACACAAGAAAATGAAAAGAAAGTGACTGATCGATCTTTTCTCCCTCCACTGCCGCCTCATCAGTGTTTACACTCGAAAGGGAATCTGGAGAAACATCCACAAAACCAGCCGAATTCTTCAGAATCAGAAATAGATCCTCCAAAATACAATAAAAATTTTCCCGTGGCTGCTGCTGCTGCAGCAGCCGCGGCTGTTGGTGCCTCTTCAATGGTAGTTGCTGCTACAAAGGCAAGCAGCAATCCTAGACTTCAACTTCCAGTGGCAGCCGCTGCTACAGCCACAGCTGCAGCTGTGGTAGCAACCACTGCAGCTGTTAGTAAGCAGTATGAAAATTTCGAAGCCGCTGCTCATTCCCCGGATAGTCCTGCTGGCCGCTTCAATTTACTAGAGTATGTAAGAAGTGATGGAGAAACTGATGGCTCAACCCATGAACGAGGAAGTGGTCATCGGGAACATGAAGCTGTAGGGGCTAACTCGGAGGGTGAGAGAAGATCAGATAGATCAACTGGCGGGGAAAGTTCAAAATCTGACGTGATACTGGATGATGTAGCAGATTGTGAAATTCCTTGGGAGGAAATCACCATGGGTGAACGTATCGGGCTTGGTACTAACCTGCTTTATTTTTTTAGCTATTTTTTTCGGATACATAGTAATGTTTCACTGGACTACATAATTTTGTGATCTAATTTTTTATTTGCCATTATTGAAGGTTCATATGGCGAGGTATATCGTGGAGATTGGCATGGAACTGTAAGTTTTTAAAATTTTGTAGTCTGTTCTCACTCAAAAACTGCTTACAAGTCGTCCACTTCAAAGGAAGCTACTTTAACTCGAGGAAACCTAGGATCTGTAATGTGCATAATGACATAATATTTGTGACTATTAATTTGTTATCATGGCTATATTTTTTGCCGGTTATTTGGAGCTTCATAAGTCTATTTTCTTTCAGCTTCTGATTCTTGGATGAAGAATAATTATACCTTGATTCAACTTTTAGGAAGTTGCTGTGAAGAAGTTCCTTGACCAAGAAATTACTGGTGAATCTCTTGAGGAATTTAAAAGTGAGGTACATTCAGGCTTTCCTCACAATGGTTTGACCCTATTGCATATGATATATTGTACAGCATTTATTCCATTTAATGCTAGCAAAATTTTGAAAATAATCTTTGGTTAGGACTTAGGAGGTTTGAGGTTCTGGTCCAAAGCTATTGTCTTCAGAACAGTACTTTTATTGTCCATATATGTATCGCCTGTGGAATGGTTATGCAGTGTGGCATTAAACATTCCGAGTCAACACATTTTTCAGCATTGTTCTGGTCTTTAAGTTACTACCTAGAGTTTCCTTGTGTGATATATTTTCTACCAGACCTTGAGCTTTACATTACCTATTTCCTCAAAGCATCTCACATCTGCACATCTTCTTGTCCCCACGTCATTGTGAATTGACATTTTATTTTTTAGTGTTTTTATTTGGAACCAAAAGCATACTTTCTCATTCCCAAAAACAGTTCTGTACATTAAGGTCGATCAAAGATCCAGACCATCAACAGATGCATCCAACAAACTAGATATTGAACTAATAATAGCACATCCTATCTAGCTTCTGCACACAAGTAAACAAAGGTAAATCTACAGAACATCTAGATGCAATAATCCTCATTATCTCCTTGCCGAGTGGAGGACCCTGCTGTAGACCTGCAAACACCATTTCATTTCTAATCCGCCAAATAGAATACATGGTCTCAGTCAGTGTCACTTTCTTTTTTTAATTCTTATCCATGATTTGACATGTACTACATGGTTTGTTTTGCAAGGTTCTGATAATGAGAAGAGTCAGACATCCAAACGTAGTTCTCTTCATGGGGGCTGTTACTCGTCCACCAAATCTTTCAATTGTTACTGAATTTCTTCCTAGGTATGCTAGATCTTGATATCCAAAGTACTATGAAAATCCATGTTATATTATGTTATTGTTATAGCTCGCATGTAATGAAGGTTTAATTCTTCAACAGAACCTTCTCGCCAAATGCTTGATTTACTTTATTAAGTCCAAATTTTTTTTATGCGGTGCTGGCAGCTATTGGATTCACTTTTCAATGCTTCTACACATGCATTAGGAAATCCATGCCAACACTTCACTAAATTTTTATGTGGTGCCTATATCTATCGGCTTCGCTTTTCAATGCTTCTACGCATGCATTAAGAAATGCCTGCCACACTTTGAGCAACTAATTGAGTAACTTTAATCATGTCAAAATCTTGTATTCATTGGTATTTGGAAAGATGAAACCTGTCACTAATTTTTCTAAATTTACAGCAGCTTTAGAGGATAAAAGTTGTCGAGAAAGTACATCTATATATTGTGATCTATTTTGAAAACAATTCTGATAACTAACTGAAAAATACTCGTCTTCCAGAGGTAGTTTGTACAGATTACTCCATCGGCCAAACAATCAACTAGATGAACGCAGACGATTAAGAATGGCTTTGGATGCAGTATGCACTTTTTCTACCATTTCTCGAATCTTGTCATTTTCTACTTTATCTGGTGATTTAGCTGATGCCACTGTGGTATGCTTTATGCAACAGGCTAGAGGAATGAATTATTTGCATAATTGCACTCCGATGATAGTTCATCGTGATTTAAAGTCCCCAAACCTTCTCGTTGATAAGAACTGGGTTGTCAAGGTGATATTCTTGTAATTGAGAAAATGATGATTATAATCGTTCTGGTCAACCATAAACAGTTGTGTAATATTATTTTGTTTCAAGGTGTGTGATTTTGGTTTATCGAGAATGAAGCACAGCACGTTTCTTTCTTCAAGATCTACTGCTGGGACGGTAAGATGGTCTTTGCCTATTCTGAAACTGTGTTTTAAAAACTTATTAATTTGGTTTTCCATTTCAGTTCTATTTCGATTTGTGGTG
>JAYMSO010000107.1:0-11352 GCA_036897175.1 Plantago depressa | reverse complement strand
ATATAGGAGTAGAGATAAGAGAAAACTGCAAAAGTGTGAAACTGAAAAAACAACAAAATCAAGAGGTATCAAACAAACATCTGTGCATCATGCATAAAATAGACCCAACCAGAATCAGTTTTCGTTTTTACAAAATGTGTTAATTAAAAAGCTAGTCTTGGTTTTTTTACAGATCTGGCTCAGAATATAATGTTAATCAAGATTAAGAGAGAGGGAACTAACAAGTTATTATTAAGAGCAAAATCATGTCACCAAGGTCTTTCATATGACTTTTTAAAGAGCTAAATCAACAAAAAATTTGAAGATAAATCAAAGATGATTCATTTCTCAGAGTACCTTCATTATGTGGAAGGAAAGCTTGCTTTTAATAATAAGAGATATAATTAACCTCAAGAAGAAGAAGAAGATGAATCAAGTAAGATGACATGGACAGTTAAAAAAGTTGACCAACTCAACAGTCCTTCAAAAAATTATCCCAGTTTCTCAACAAAATAAAATAGATTCATTAAACAATATACCCCACACTATAAACAAGATATTACAGTCATCACATGTATATACATTCCACAGAAGTTTGAGCTGTTTCCATGCAGACTTACTAGAGCAATGTAAATATAAACTAAAGAGATCAGTGATTAGTAGTGAGAGCTTGAGATATTACTTGTTGTTGGCATACTCATAGACGCGTCCACGGCTAGAGAAAACGATCAGAGCAACCTCTGCATCACAAAGAACTGAAAGCTCATAAGCCTTCTTCAGTAGCCCATTTCTTCGTTTGCAGAAAGTCACTTGGCGGTTAGTGTTGTTCTCAATCCTCTTAATTTCAATCTTTCCCCTTCCCATTGCTGAAACTGAACCCTAATCACCAAATTTCTTTTTATCAGCATCACATTCAACATAATTTCTCTAACTTTTAAATACTTTCTCTTGTATAACAAAGAAAGAACACATGAACTCATACACATAGTAGTGATAAATGGTTCACAAAAGCGGATGCAGAAAAGCAAAATAATTGTAGTGGGAAAATCTTTGAAATTTGGGAATAGGGGTTTGAGATTCCAAGACCTTAAAGATTAAATGTCTTGACGAAATGCATATAGATATATCTACGCGATCTGTAAATGCTGGATTTGCAGAACCACGCGTGGGGAAACTGATCACCTGCATCGAATCAGAAAGACATACGTGGCGTTATGATCCTTATACAGTCATATCAAAAACCCGAAGTATGAGTGAGGTTTCATATAAAGATGAGTACCCAAGATGAAGATTCTTCTTGTCAGATGAAGGATAAGCAGTCAGGCTGTCCATCATATTCAGCTGGAGCATATCGTTGCGAGCAAAGTAAGCCTGTAAAGCGTAGTCTTGCCCAGTAGGCATCAGGCCAAGTTGCTGAAGCTTCTCATTCTCTTGAATCTGTGGTCAGAAAATAACGATTCTGATCAGTATTCGTATAAGATGGCAAGATCAGGAACATGCAGTTGACGCATTTCTGTTATTGATGCATCTTTGTAAGAACTATAAGGACTTCTGATCAGAATTACCAGTAACATTCGGATACAACAGATAAAACTCATCATTTTGCACTGTTGACCAAAAAATCCAGACTTATTTAGTTTTATTGGACTTATGTCATGTTAGACAAAAAGTCCGGTTTGTGTTGAAGAAACAAGTGTTCGAATTGACATTAACTTTCAGAGTTAAGGTTATCATTATCTGTTAAAATTACCTTTGCCCTGAGGCAGGCATTTTCCTGTTCCAGCATGACTTCCTATTCGGTAGACACATTCCACCAAAACTCAAGGTTACTAGTATGTACTTGCAGATAGAAAATGTTACAGGAAATATATATTTCTTTCGTGTCATATCAGGAACGGGATGCTAAAATAAGATGATCAGTTTGAGATAATTACCCTCTTCTGCAGTTCTTCAGTTTCAGCAAGTATCAGCTCATGCTGGTCAAGTAGAACAGTTTCTCAAAGTTAGTACTATCACAGAAAGCAGATACATGGTTTATGATATATTAAGGGTTATTTATAGTCGCTTCACTATGGTTTATTTATGCTCGTCTGTCAGTAAAGATTGAACACTTGTGATGTTATGTATGTTACTGTGTAGAGCATGCACTAATCGAATTCTTTTTTCTATGTTCTCTAAATTGTTTTGCTTGCAGCTGGAACACTACCTTTTTGGCCCTGATCCTTGTTATGCTTCTCTCGAGCCTGGTTTCGAGCTGCTTCATCTCCTTCACATTTAAAGAGCCCAAGCCTTCACCCATAAGATGCCTGTGAAAGAGGCTGCATCAGTTGGAGCCTGTTATAGGAAATGATTGTTGTATGCGTGTAACAGCATCCCAACTTCTCTATTTCGTTAAAGGTTATTATTCTCTCACGTTGTTATCATTCGCGCTTCATAATTATTTTGTTTTGACTTGAGTACATGAAATACAATACATTCCCTTCAAATTTTCTCCTAACTTAGTTCCAGAATGTGACAGTGAACTGTATCGGTTGTGGCAGAATGTTATGACTAGTCTAGATTGACTACATTAGTACTTAAGAACAGGTTCTGTTGCTATTTCACCAAATACATATAAGCACCTTGAACACCCTACTTCGCTGCTAGCAATAGAAGTTTCGAATACTACCTGTTGGAGCTCTGAAGCATCTGTATTTGCTGGCGCAGCTTCTTGGACTCTTGCTGGTAAAACTGAATCATCCAGACACACCAAACATATTAAATCAAATGACTATCTTTTAGTTCCTAAACTACATGAATATTCACATTTGATATGATTTTATTGATCTTTTGACTGTACTGTGAAAGGATATGTACAAGAATGTGCAGACTGTGCAACAGGAATATGCAATTGCATCATAATTTAAGGCCTAATATCTGATGAAACTTACTTGAGCATTGATTTCTTGAGTAGTGTATGCACTTGAACTGTCTGCAGTTGCCTTTTTGTACCGGTCTATAGTCGCCTTCGTGCTGCACAAAGTATTTAAAACAGCTCATGTTAACAGAAACTCTGAAATTGCAGGCATCAAGAGGCCTAAGGCTAATTTCTTAATCTTGAACATGTCTGCAAGTTTCATCTTGATAATTGGACAGAAGCAGAAAATCACTAAACTGACTAATAATATGATAATTGTAAGCAATTCAGACCTTGTATCAAGTCTAAAATGGTGTTTTTAGTGAAACATAGGGATTACGAGTTTACAACTCATGCACACTTCAGTTTGAAGTGAGCCCTGAAAATAAAGTATTCTAAATTATTCAAATTATTTACCTTAGTATTCAAATTCGTGCTGATACCTTCCTTTTGGAAAACTTGATTTGGTTCTTCTCAAAATTTTAGAACTAGCCATGTTGAATCCTATCTACACGGATAGATAAATTGATAGATTCACACCATACCTGCGATCTTTCAATGGATCCTACATATAGGGATCCTATATATAGGGTGAGAACTAAGATCCACTCCTATGAATTCCAAATGAATGCAATGACCAATGTACACACAAGGTATGAACCTGCTTTTTTATCTGCATCGAACGGCCCAGATTCTGTCTCATACCAATCAAGGGCCCAAACTAAACGATTCATATGCCACTTTAGTTCTTTCTCCATTGACTTAATCCTTGTCTAAATTTACTTTCGAGATTTATATAACTCTTGTCTTCATTTCCAAGGCAACAAAATAAACATCAAATATCCAGTACTGATCGAAATATACTACTCTCTCATTATTATTTCTGCAAACAGGTTCAATTCTCATCTTTCTGTTTCTGCGATTCAATTGCTAGTTATCACTCTTTGATTTATTGATTATGCCTCTACTCTGTTAATCGATGTAAAAGTGTTTCAGTTTTTGTTAATTGTTGCCAGTAATTAAGTACAAAGTGTATAGTTGTTGATGCTTATGTTTGGGGATGAATTAGGAAAAGGATCCTGTGTGATTGACTCTCGTTGTTTTGAATTTTTGTGGCTGTGATTGAGTTTCAGTATTTTGCATATTGAAGTTCTGTTTACAGGTGGATTTACTGTATGTGTGTGGTTTTGCTTGTGTAGCTGATTTCGTTGTGCGATGGGTGGAAGTGCACTTGAGGATGATTGGGAGTTCCCTGTTTCCGGTCCGACTGAAGTTCGAACTGTAGTGTTGGTTGGGAGAACTGGTAATGGTAAGAGTGCTACGGGAAATAGTATTCTTCGGAAAAGGGCATTCAAGTCGATGTCGAGCTCAGCTGGTGTCACTAGTACTTGTGAGCTGCAGAGGACTGTGCTGGAAGATGGACAGGTTCTCAACGTGATTGATACTCCAGGTATTGCGTTATTGTGAATTTGTACTTTCATCAGTTTATACTTTTTCTCATTCATATGGTTGTGGCCTAAGAGGATAAGGTGAAATGTTGAAGGACAATGTATAGATATTTAGGAAAACTAAAATAAGGACAATATACCGTTTCAAATTTTTTTAATTCCGTTTCAAAAAAATAAGGACAATATATTGTGTATTTGACTATCTGTTGTTAACTCGACTTCACTATATGTAACATAACGTGGAATAATGACTATGTCCAGGTTTGTTTGATTTTTCTGCTGAGCCTGAGTTTATCGGGAAGGAAATTGTGAAATGCATCAACATGGCAAAGGAAGGTATCCATGCTGTTCTTGTGGTCCTTTCAGTGAGATCTCGTTTTTCAAGGGAAGAGGAAGCTGCAATTGAGAGCTTGAGGAAGTTCTTTGGTAGCAAAATTAGTGACTACATGATTGTAGTTTTCACTGGCGGTGATGATCTTGAAGAAAATAATGAGACCCTGGATGATTACTTGGGACGTGCTTGTCCGGAACCTTACTAACCAACCGCTATTAAGATTAGATTTATGACAGCTGAGTACATGAAAAATATCAATATTGAGAATATAAGTGTTTTGATTAATAATATCGATGATCTTCTTGACAATATAGGTCCATTTATTATATACATATATAAAAATTATATAGATACCCTCAGGATACTTAATATTTTTATTTTACTTTATTTTATTATTCTCTTCTCTCACTTTTGGCGGAATCTTCTAAGAAGGTGTGCGTGGACGCATTTCAACACGTGAAACGCGGTCGTTCTTTCGTATTTGCTCGCGTAAGCATGTTAAGAAGGATGGAATATTACATGATTTATGTAGTGCAACTAATCTAATAAATTCATGATAAGTGGACCTAATCAAATCAAACAAAATGCAGATCTCATATTCTCATAATTTAATTTGTAGGTTTGGCAATACTAATTAGAGTATTTGAGATTTGCATTTAGAAAATATTATGAGTTGGATTTTTCAACCACAAAGTCTCGTGAGTGAGAGACGGTAATTCATTTGTAATATAAAAAATATAAATATTGAAAACATAAACATTTTAATTAATAACATTGATGATTTAATTAAGTACATAGACCGTCTATCAGTACACTTGCTATTAACAACTTTTTAAATGGTTTGCTTTCTCATGTTGGAAATGTTACAGAAACATAGAGGTCAATGCACGAAATGCACAGAATCGTAGAGGATTTCTTTTAAAAGATACTCTTGTTTGTCTCCAACCTCCAAACTTAAAGGGGAATTGATAAATATATTGATTAAACTGGTGTTGAGTTGTGAGCGTTGTGTTTGATATTAAATTGTGATATTTAATAATGCTTAATTGTATATTTGTGTATTGAGGTTTTAAGTTTAGAGTTGATAAATAACAACACAACTCGCATAGAATTGTGTTGAGTGGAAAAACAAACACAAAGAGGTAGCAAAACTAAATTCATGTTGAGAAAACCGAACTCAAGTTTATATCCAAACAAACTAGTACTATATCTTAATGCATTGTACAGTATTTATGATCTATAAGAATATTATTATTATTTTTTAATTTTTGGCAGTGGACAGACCGAGGGTTACATGTAATGGATTTTATTAACTTAGTGGTAGTATTTGACTTAGATTAAGCGTTGATTTTGGAGTAGTTAGACACTAAACGATATTTTAGGCGGGAGTAAGAGAATAAGAAAAGAAACAATGTAAAAAACTATACTTTGTGCCTAGAGTATTTGCAAATATTCCTCGAAATTGAGTCATCATTAATCAGATCACGTATTTGTAATTTCAGTAACTCTCAAGGATTTGGGTGCAATAAAACATGTTATTCCGTTTCAAAACAAATGTAGTAATGTTTGACTTTTATTTTGAATTTTGGAGATAGATTTTTGCCACAAATTACTAAAACTACAATGGAAAATAATTGAATAAACTGTAATTTCAAAAAACATATTTTCGTTTACTAGTAATTTGTTGACGTTAAATATAATTCACAAGTCAGTCAGTATTTGGTGTGGGAAGATTTTGAAATTAGTTAGTGATTAAAAATTCTGAGGCAATAGCAACAACTAACCAACCGCTATTAAGATTAGATTTATGACAGCTGAGTACATGTTAACATGTGCCTACCCGGCATCATGGACTACTACGGAAAAAAAAAAAAAAAAAAAAACTTCCATGTAACCCATCGCGCTATACTTGACCAGTACACTCCTGACATGGATCGTGTTCCAGAGTTGGTTCTTTGTCTGGGCAATGATGTAAGTTGGATATCAATCATCTCTTTCTCCAGCTCATTTAGATAAATTTTCATCTGGCCTATTGACTTGCTCTCTGGGTCAATTTTCAAGATGCACTCACTTACTCGCATAACTCACAAGTACCCATTCAGCATGCTATGATTGTCATGCTTCATTTCTAGTTCTTTTCCACAAAGATTCACATTAAAGGCAGTTTGGTATCTGTCTGTTTTCGCCTGTACAATGCTTGAGCAGTAAATACTTTCTGTATGTTCTTTTCCTATCTTCTAAAACTACAGAAGTATGATAATTTACATTAGTAAAAAGATCCTACCAGTCTACCCCGGCTACTTTGAGTCACTGTATCTCCTCGAACTTTTCAGTAGTGATGGGTTACTACCAGTTCGAGTTCTTATTTTACCCTGTGAATCGGGGTGATTGGTTACTACCAGTTCGAGTTCTTCTCTTGCCCCATGAACTGATTTCACAAGAATATGGGTTGGTCTGGAAATCAATTAAATCAAGAGTAATGTTCCTTTATAAATTTTCCAGTCTAATGTTAACGTTGCATCTGGAAAATGAACTGTACTCAATTGTAGAATTTTTGTAGAATTATCTGCAGTGCTAGTATTTTGAGTGGATATTTATTGGTATTGCAGGTTGATTGGGATGACGAGAAGGTCTGTTTTCAGACAATTGCTGCTGCTCTCGGGAATTTCTATGCCCTTCATCCTCCCTTGCTGCCTAACCCGTCAGGTGATGGCTTGCAATTTTATAAGAGGGCGACTTGTAGCAGTCCTGAAGAAGGGAAGGCCTCAAAAGATGCTGGTATGACTGTTACACGGTGTTCCTCGCTTTTGAACTTGGTGCAGTTATTCCAATTTGGCCAAGGCATCAGATTGCATAATATCAAACATTTTATTTACTTTACTGGTAATGATCAACGGAGGAAGATCAAGTGCATTAAAGCATGTATAGCAACATATAGTACATGCTTCTTTTTACGGCTTAATATAGAAATGGCTCTCTGACTTCACAATACTTTAGGTGTTCCATGACTATGTGTCACCACCCTCTATTTTGTCTTGGTTGATCAATTCTGCAGCAGAGGGCAACCATCTAGAAGTTTCTTTTATTTACTATATCACTGTAGATTTCACGTACAATACCTCAAATGAATCTGAACAATTTGTGGAAAATAGATCTTCTTGAAAACACAAAACATTTTTCATTTCATAGAGACAGACTGAACAGAGCAATGCGTTATTTATAGTTAAATATATTATTACAGGTTTTAGAATTATCTTTGATATTTGCTTGTTCCTGTTAAGTTTTCAATAGGCATTAACAATAATGTTTTTGTCAAACAGAAGAAGGATTTGACAATGACCTACTTCTGGAGGCTGAAAATGCTTGGGCTCAGCGTGAATGGTCAATACAACATGTTCTGTTTCCCTCCATGAGACTCTTTCTCAAGCCTCCGACTTCAATGGCTACTGACGGAACATTTGTCAAGGTACTAAAACCTGAGTAACTTTTTTAGTTCGGTTTTTTAATTCTACTTTTTAAAAAACTAATGTTCCTTTATAAATTTTCCAGTCTAATGTTAACGTTGCATCGCTGCAACATTGCCGAAGGCATCGAAGCCTTTCATCTATATGTCAATCAAAATGCCCCCTGAGCACATTGACGTGAATGTACACCCAACTAAGAGAGAGGTGTTTTTAGTAGTTAACAATAAATGAAAAGTAAAAATGTAAGTTAGTAGCTTTTCACTGACATTTCTAGAACTAATGGGGCTGAACTATTCACAGGTGAGCCTTCTAAATCAAGAAGTTATAATTGAAAAGATACAGACTGCTGTAGAATCGAAACTAAGGAACTCAAATGAGTCACGAACGTTTCACGAACAGGTACTTCAGCAGTTTAATTAAGCTTGGTTTGCTTCTGCCTGATTTTCGTGCCATCTAATTACATTTTACATTCAAATATGTACAAGATCTTTATTGTTGAACATGAACTTGTACAGTTGTAGAAACATGTCTTTTGTTTGTTGACCTTGTTTGAGTAATTGTCATGCCAACTTTGACAAGGTATAGTTATTTATGCTTCTACCTCCTTCCTGGTCATGCTTCCCATTTTAGTCGTCCCACACAATGCTTCCCATTTTCATTTTTGGCAAGTGGACCCTCTACACTACTTAACTAATGCCCTCATAATACACGCATATTTACAACTTTACCACCTCACTATCTCTTTTTATTCATTCTTTATTCTATCTTCATTTAAATAATACTCAACTTTCCACTCCATCAACCCACTATCAATTTTTTTCATCCTTTATTATTGTTTCCATTTTTATAATATTTAATATTTTACTTTTCTTTATTTTGTTGACATAAAAACAAAATGGGAAGCTTATCGTGGGACGGAGGAAGTATAATTCTTCTTTTCTTTTCCCGTTCAAAGAGTATGCAAACTTGATTTAGCTTCAATGCTCTATGATGGCATATAACACTGTTTGGATCTCCATGTAATTTGATCCTAAAATTGAATTTTTTACTAATTTTCTACACAGCAGAATTTTTTGTTCATAAAAGATCTCGTCACTTATTATCAATTCAATTTTGAGTTGATCATTACGTAATCGAACCATTGCTCTCTCCAGCCAAACTGGACTTGATATGATATCATGCACTATGTTTTCTCTGATTTTTCTAATATAAATTTATTTGTGGAAACAAATTCGAAATTACATCTCACTCAATTTTCACTTTCTTATTATAACTTTTTTTCAAACACTCATAATAAAAAAAAATTCTCATAAAAAATAATCAAACCCTTGACAGCACAGTAGTAAGCATTTTGTGAGATGGTACCTTTGTTCTATTGGTCATGTATCCTGCTATAGAGAAAGCATTACCCACCATTCTTTTCTCTGTTCATCATATCACCATCAATTGAATATGCCGAAAGTTGTGTATGGGGAAATTGTAGCCTGTAAATTGTTAACTATTTCCTGGAGAATTTGATTCCTTGATGTCAATTCCCGGCACAAGTTAAATGATTCTAGCTCAATGAAGGTAAATTTTGGGCTTTAATCCCTTGTGCATTGTCCGACTTTGTAATAAGTATGGAGAAAATGTTGCGATAGTCGCCGATGAGACAGCTCATTAAGCATTATATACATGACGGCTAAATGACTTGGATTGGAACATACTATTGTATATGCTTGTTTTCATTCAGTGTGGCTCACCAAACGAACAACTTAACTTGAGCAGCTTTTATTTTTGCAACTGTAATTGTCATGCTGTCTGCATTTAATTTGTTCACAGCTACTTGTATGCTCTCTGTTTCCTTACTAACACTTCCTTATTCCCTGCTTATTTTATTTTATTTTATTTCTTGTGTTAGAGACTGGATGCTTCTCCGTCTGTTTTGATATCTGCTAACAAAGGTTCCTCAACTCACCCATCGTCTTCTGGTACACCACACAGTAGTTTGCTTCCATTTTCTGTTATTGTCTCTGGAATGTTTTAATATTTCTTACATTGTTCTTATTGGACTTTGCATATAATTACATAATCTCCATTTAACACTTTGTAGGCTCAAAATCTCAAAAAACTCCGGTGAACAAAATGGTACGAACAGATTCACAGGATCCTGCTGGAAGGTTGCATGCTTACTTGCAAGTTAAGCCTTCTAATAATGCGCAAGGAGGTTCTTGTTTGAACTCCATAAGGTAGTTCCATCCTCATATGCCATCCATGTCTATAATTTGCAGGGGCTAGGGAGAAATGAGAACTATGTAGGTTTTTGTGTGGATTCATACAAGAGTCAGTGTGAGGATTTAGAGTAAATGATAGACATGCTAAGGAATATAGGCCACTCACTCTAATATCAATATTGTTAGTTTTAATAATGAAATTAATGGGATTTCTAACAATATAGGTTTCTGAAATCCACATTTTTAAGCGACATCAGAAGACTCGAATCAGAAGCTTATAATGTACTGAAGATTGAATAAATATCAAACACCGTAGGGTAATTACCAACAAATGTTCAGAAACAAAGGTAATCTCTATTTTTGTAGTATTGCTTTGGAGAATGATTAATCAAGCGAGAACAGGAACAAAATGTTGTAAACAAAGATATATTACTGTGAGCAAGAAATTTATCTGAGCTTAGGTTGTTTAGTTGTAAGTGGCAGGGTTATTGATTACTAAAAAGGTGATCAGTAAATGCGACAAAGTACTTGAACTGCAGGAGCAAAAAGTAAAAAGATCGACAAAGAAAAGTTTTTTGTTTCTTTATCCATGCCTCTGTCCCTAATAGCAGGTTTTAAGGTGATAACATGATACTTAATGTAATGACTAAAAATGACTGCTCATGGCATGCAACAGACCTGTCTAGTTAATATCCTCCAGGTGTGATACGAAAATACTATCTATCATGGATTGACTCACGAACTACGGACTTATTTGAACCACACTATTTCATATGAGCGTTTTGGGTATATGATAATGACCATGTATGCATGCTTATTCCAAAGAAAGATCTTTAGAAGTTGTAGTTCACTGGGGCCTGTTGTGACCTGTAGGTCCTCATTCTCATAATTTTTTGTCCACCGTAGGTCTTCAATCAGGCAGCGAAGGAATCCAAAGGAAACAGCCGATCTTACTAGCCTTCAGGAACTTGTTAGAGATGTCGATTCCAGCTGTCATGCCGGTATGAGTTCCATCCTT
>JAYMSO010000106.1:0-11382 GCA_036897175.1 Plantago depressa | reverse complement strand
TAGGCACTGACTGCTGCGTACAAATATTGACACTAGGGGATGATTCTCATTGTGTAATCAAAAGTGACGTAGAAACGACCTTTTATAGTTAGAAAACACTAGCTCAAAATTCACAAATTAATCAAAATCACTAAACTCACCATTAAATCTCATTGGAGGTGAAAGACTATGAGTTTAAAGTTTACTCATCCTTGACTCCAAGTCCGACAATTAAATGGAGAACGTAAAGTTGGAGAATACTCTCGAACAAAAATATCTTATAAAAGGTTCACATATGTCCGTATTTTCACCTAATGTCTCACTACTTCGGACCAATTTTTATTCACATTGAGATTTGAATTTCTCTCATGCATTATATCATCATGTATACTGTGTAACCCTGCTAAGTAATGACTATTAAAACATGTCAAAACAAAGTGTTGCAAATCATCTAAAATTCTGCTCTGGAGTGTTCTCTTGATGTTTTTAACTTTCAAGTTATGTATGTCACAAATTTATGGCTTTATTATAAAGGCTGATCACTAACCGATTCTCCAGCGTAGTGTACATCTATGTGATTGAGCAAAAGGTTACTTTAGTATATTGTGAATCCTCTTATACATGTTCTAAATATGCAACGACATTTGTGATATATATATATATGTGTGTGTGTGTTATATCATATTCTTCACCTGTATGTTTTTAAACTGTATCGTATCAAGTATGGTGTCATGAGGCTCACTTTTACTACTTTTTTTCCTCCGGATTGGTGACCTAGTGACATTGAGGAAAATTCCACTGGTCCAAGAAAAAACAAGTTCAAGATATGTGGACGAAGCGAATACTACATAATGTGTAATTTGAGAAGTTGTATCTCGAGGTTTGTTCGCTTTTATGTTATGATTATTGCAATTTCGAGGTTCTAAATAGATTTGTCGTTCATAATATATCAAATTTAGACGATTTATTTATACTACGACTAAGAAGATTTCTTCATATTCAAGGTGAAAATTGATGGTACATGTTGGCATAAGTCAATCTTACGAAACATGTCTAGTTTAATTTGGTACGCGAGATCCGCTCCCAAAGAACACATAAAATCTGCAGAAAAGGAGAAGAAAAAATCTAACGAGAATGATGATTGATGATTAAATCAGGCAACAAACATTTCAAAGAAATGAATCTGTAAATCGAAATGACATATTTTGCAAATTGTAACTGTTATATTCATGTAATCATTTATAAATTTTTATTTACTTGCAACAAAAAATAGCTAGGATGGAAATGCACAATCAAATCAAACCAGATTTTGTTATCTCGATTACGAAATTGTAATTAAAATTTTCTTTACTATATTTTTATGGGGCATTTCCAGAAGAGTACTCTCCGTTATAATTATCTGGAAAAACTGAGACATGATTCAATAAAAATAAAGTTTCATTTCACATTTGTAAATAACAAAAGTCCATAAAACTCTGTTTTGCCATTAAAATGACATACACCTCGCATAATAAATATATTAAAGAAAAGGAAACATAACTTATAACCTGATCCACATAACTCACCAAGGAACAGGTTTCTAGCTTAACTTAATTCAAACTCATTTTTCAAATAATGAGAGACCCGATCTATGAAATAATCCCCCCTCTCTAAATCTTGAATTGTCCATTGTAGCTCATGTTGCCTGCAAAATCTCCATTTGGATTCTGGCTACTACCTTCTCCAGTGATCTGATGACTACAACCTTCACCATTGCGGTTCTGACCATACGGATAATATCCATGACTAGTATGGAATGAAGTGTTTCCAGGCAAGGGGCTAAATCTCATCATTGAAACCAGAGGCGTGTTGGCTTCCGCAGTAGGCACATGACTCTGGACATATTGCGCAAAGAATCCAGACGAGGTTGAGGCCTGCCCTTTCAGTTGTTCCTCGTGATTTTTGAGCTGCATTTTCAAATTTTTGTACATACCAATTAGTTCTTGCACCTGCTGTTTGTTCATGTCTGCAATGGGCATCTCCCACCAGTTCTCTGCTTCACGAGCCTGATTTTGAGCTGACATCTTTGCTTTCTTCTTCTTCTCATCCTCTAACTGCTCATTGAACTTGTCGAACACATGATTATACTGACGAATTCTAGTTCGAGTGTATGTCTCAGACATACGAGACACATCATTATGCTCAAAATTTGAATGCTGAAATTTACTCATCACAGATTCCATAGTTGGATGGAAAAATGAAAATGGCTTACCAGTTGGCGAAAACAGTATGATGCCAATGTCCACATCGCACAATGTGCAGATTTCGCTTGCTTTTTTGTACAGCCCCAGACGTCGCTTTGAGAATGTTGCAAAACAATCAGCCTCATTTGTGATTCTCTGGATTGGGATCTTTTGGCGACCTCTTGTTCTCTTCTTATCCATTGATGATGAGGATGAAGAAGAATATTTTCATTGATGATATTTTTAAGCTACAATTAATTGGTATTTATAGGAGAAATACTGGTGTAGTGAGTCAAAAATATTGATGAAATTGCCTTATGCAAAATATGCTCATCTGGAAAAAAATTATGTTGAATACCATAAAATGAATTGTTGAATTTGACTGAAATAATTTCAGATTTAGAGCATCTAGTTACAATAGATCAATGTTCCCAACCTCTCTATATTTCATTTGTCCGGGATAACTTCATACATTAGAGTTGACACATAGTTTTATATGAAAAATGAAACTATTGACAAAACATAAAAGGTGATAAAAGAGTAATTTTAGTAGTAAAATGTGTAATTAATGTAACATTGATTATTCATTGGGTGTGGAGTAACTTACCTTTTTTTTTTGAAATATATGAAGTTAGGTGGGAAGTTTTGCAGGATGGATGAGTACAGTTTAATTTGAAACATAGATTGTTTTATTTAGACGAATTAAAAAAATAATACTTCGTCTAAATGTAAACTAGTCGGATTTCAGATAACCATTCTATTACCTAATCCGGTTACAGATAACCCTTCTATTGCCTAATCGGATTTCACATATCCGTTATACGTACATCATGAATGAAAATATAACTATTTTGTAAATCCAACTCAAATGGAAAACGATTCAAACTGAGATTTTGATGTTAATAACTTCCTAAAATATGATTTTTGAACGAATATATAACATTTCAAAAAGTGAATTTAAATTCCTCCGATCATAGCAGCTTCTCATAAAATAAGCCAAAACGCTGAGTTTTCCTCGGATTTCCAACGGTGTCAACAAAGACTTTATAAGTGTGCACCAAAATATAAAATTCTAGCTAAAATGCATAGAAAATCAAGCTAAACTATACTTGGAAACTATAGAGTATAGACTCATCAAATGATAATGCTGGAAGTGAGAAATGGCACATCCTAGGTGAGAACTAATTTGATATGTAAATTAACTCTTGATTAATTTGATATGAATATGTTGTAATATAGCTGGAATGGATGATTGTTGGCTTGTTAATTACCCCATGCGTGATTATGTTACCTCAATTGATTTGTTATACCAACTTTTCCAACAAGAGTTAGCTCTACTAATTCAGGGTTTGCCTCTTTCGTTGTATGAGTCGTGGAACATTTTACAATGGGGGTAACAAGTCTGGTGTCTTTACTCTTAAAAGTGCATATAACGCTATCGTGCAAGAATCCTCTTCACCTCCGACCTGGCCCTGGGTAGAAATAGAATCTGTTCCCTTTATGCTTTACCGAGATTTAGAGTCTCTGCTTGGCTTGTTATTCACAGTCGACTACCCACTCGGCAGAGGCTTTGGCGCCAGAATCTTCAGCCTGACCCCGCCTGCCCTTTGTGTAATCTACATGAGGATACTTTGAATAATCTTTTCTTTGATTGTAATCGCTTCTGATTGTTCCGACAAGAGATTTTCCCACCTACCTGGGCGATAGCCGACAAGTATGACAAGTTGTGCACAAACACTCTTTTCATTTACACAACTCTTCGCAACATATACATTTTATTATTGGTTGTTGGTATATTTGGAAATAGCATTTTTCCGACAACAGCTGATTAATCAAGTTCGAATGGCTTACCATGTTCGACAACTTCTAGTTTCTGATGTGTATCGAACTGTTCCACTGGTTAAATGATCTGTTATTTGTTGATGGGAGAACCCACCTGAGGGTTATGTTTGTGCTAATACTGATGGATCAAGCACTCGGATCTCCGGGACATAGCGGTCAATTATGTTTTTTTGTTATTCTCAGGGTGGTTTTATTAGGGCTGTATCTAGATATATTCGAATCACATCACTGATAATAGTACAGCGGAACTTTGGGCTATTTGTACTTTTAATTTCTACAACATGCCATTCCTTGCATAAATATCACACATCTGTTAATTTGTACCGACTCTATTTATGTTTTCCGATGTATAAGCACGGACTTGGTACTGTTCAGGGTGTGGCAGGATCTAGTACGTGATGTAAGAAGATTAGTCTCGAATTTTGTGTCTGTTAAAATCCAGGTAATCTACCGGGAAGCAAATCTTGCAGCGGTACCTCAGTCGGATTGCTAGTTCTGGTTTTCGGCTTAAAGTTGTCCCCCATCCACATATCATCTATCACTAAGAATGATGACTAGGGAGTGACATGTGGCACGTTTTGGCTTCGCGCATGTTTATGTAAAGAAATGTCGGTGGGGACAACTAGGGATGTTTTATGTCTCCCCGATCATGTGATGTACGGTGTTTCGTACTACTTTTCAGAAAAAAAGAAAAAGAAGAAATAAGTTCTAACAAGTAACAACTAAGGATTTTTATTATGTAAACATGTCTTCCAAAAAAAAAAAAAGGATTTATGTAAACATGCAGAACATAATCCTTACCTACATGTCTGTTCTTCATTTATGTTATTACTTTAAAATGCTCAAATCACACAAGTTGACAAGTATCTGTTAAAATGCTTAAATACGATCATAGTCTTCGGCCAAAAATTATTTTTATAAGTGCTTTCAATAACTCATTCACATTATAGAAAGCTAAATGATATCTTGAGCACATTGTCTGAGACAATCAAGTCAAGCAACTGTTTGAATTCAGATTAAAATTATTGCACATATTTATATAAGTAGTTCAATAGTTATCATGGGCCTTGCCTTCGCGAGATACTCCCTCCGTCCCAGCTTCATCTTCCCGAAACTAGATTGACAAGCATGCAATAAAGTCACAGTAAAAAAAAGAAGCAAAATCAACAGAACATGAATTCATTCACATTTGAAATGAATGAAACGTAGATTACCAGAAGCTGAGATTGAAGAAACACACACCTGATGCGATCGAAGAGAGGCTGAAATTGGGCAAAAATCGAAAGTGATTGAGAGGCAACGGAGTAATCGGAAAGAAGCGGTGAAACCCTAGGTAGAGACGATATGAGAAAGAAGAAGAAGGAAAGGTGGGTTTGTTTGTTGTTATATTGCGATGTTAGAGAGAGAGAGAGAATGCGTGTTAGTGTGTGTGAGAGAGAGAGAGAGAGAGATTACTAGTGTACACTTGGACTCGGGTGAAAGAAAGAGGAAGGAGAAGAAGAACGACGAGTGTGAACCGTCCGATCAACATGATGAGCAAAATTACTAACTTGGGCATGACAGTGAGGAAGAAAAGGTGGGTGTGCCAATTGTTTGTTTTGGAGTGGAGAAAGCCAAAATTATCGTGTTCTCATCGAAACTAGGAAACTAGGGTGTCAACGAGATTGAGGCTTATCAAGCTCTTGATCATGTTTAAAAGTCAAACATGAACTCTTTTGTCCTTGATTTATGCTCTCCTTTTCTTCGAGCTTGGACAAACCATAAAATGCTGCTTTTACCAGTTGGACCTGGAGTTACAGAATTCTCACAGGCTAGACCTCATCAATCAATCATGCTGGCAATAAAATTCTAGTACTGCACATCTCTTATTACTCATGAACTGCCATAATACACTTAATTATAAGATGTAACTAGATTCATGATAGATGATCATGAACCATTTTGTCAGCTGTCAAAACAAGTAACAGAAACCTTCTAAATCCTGTCATGTATCCAACTTTTCCTTTTATATTTCTTTGCAGCTAGCACGTTAGGGTTAAAAGAACAACCCTTAATACATACAGGTCCAAAATGTGGTTTTATGTGACTGGCCAATTATTCTTCTTTTACTTTTGACATGTTTCTGCAACAGCTCTATCTTGATCCTACAGAGGCCTCTCGAGGATCATTAGAGGGTTTCTACGAGGTTGCAAGGTGAAAATGCATCTTCTGCTACTCCATCCGAGGTAACTGATCTTGCTTTTACTGCATTGGGGAGTGCGTTAGAACACAAGCTAGTGGAAGTTGGCTGCATAACTGACGCAATAATAACCCCTTAACTTGTACACAATTTTTAGAACAGAACTTAGTGGAAGTTGGCTGCATAGCTGATAGAATGCCATACAAAGTACAAACAGTATAACCAAGTTCAAGCAGAGGGTATCAATTCCACATGAAGTTTCGTACATATGACAAACACTAGTAACCAGCTTCAACATACCAAGAAATTTCTACACTGATTCAGTGATATAATTTATATTTAAAGGTGAAGGCCAGACATTATGCAAGTAAAAAAATAAATCAAAGGAGTATGGTATTACTTGGGAAGTCCATGAGCAAGAAAACATGAAGAATGTTATTTTGCAAAAAAAGAGTTAGAGAACAAAAAGGAGAATACAACTTCAACAATAGGCAAGCACGTTATTCCACCAGTAAATAGTACCCACTATATCTTGAAATTAAAATAAAGTTCATATATATTCCCTAGGGTTATGCAGAATAACATGAAACTAGTCACTCCCCTACCTGAACATAAGTAGGCACATAAAGTTTAAACAAACTCCCAGCATTTAATATTCTTAAACATCGTCAGCATGGTATAGTAAAATTACACTACAATTACCTTGTACAAAGTGATAAAGGCTTGTCTTTGACATTTAAGGTGGTTGATCTCCATCAAATGCATCCTCATTAAAATTTGCATGCGTAGAATTCTCTTGGCATACCAAACTTTGTTCTTCCACGGCATCCATTTGAAGATCATTCCATATCAGTGGAGTAAGATCATGATGCATACCTGGATCTGAACCATGACTGGTTTCAGGATTATCTTCCCCCTGATCATTACCACTGTGGTAGTCAGGCTCTGATCTCTTATCATCTCCTGCACATGATGGCTCCACATTAAGATCAGATACCAAGTCAAATTTGGATTGATCCCCAGCTTCTTCAGTGTAAGCAATTGTGACATCACCCTGGTCAGATGGTTCAGTAGTTTCTTTCTTTTGTCTTCTCCATTTCTTGGTTGAAGAAGTCCCATCATCATCAAAATCTTCTTCTTCTCTATCTCTATGTAGATAAGCCCACAATTTCCTTTCCCCGTCATACAGCACACACGGATCTTGTTCATAATGCAAACGGTCCAATGCCCCACTGACTACTGCATTCACCTGCGTATCAGATACATCTTCCACAACGTATTGTGAATCTCTAATCAATGTACAAACATCTGCCCTGGTTCCAATACATCCTGGTAATCTAGCTGCTGCATCTCTGACAAGGCATAGAATTGTAACATGCGGTGGCCGGTCACTTTTTAGCATAAAATGTTCTCGTGCCTTTGATGTTGGCTTGCCACCACCCCTTCTCAAAGGAGCAACTATTGATTTTTTACCATCAATAGCAGTATATGAAAAGGCCCTGTCTGGTATCAGATACCTAAGAAGCTCTTCCTTCTGGAAGTAGGCTCTCACTTCGTCAGAGCTCGTGCCTATGGTACTGAGACTCTTCTGAGCCCTCAAGTCCTTAAATCGTTCTTTCTCATCCAAACCATTTTGTGTCAGTTCCAAAGGAGGGGGAGGAAGGCTTCCAATTTGCTGCAGTGTCTCCTGACTATTTTTCAGCCAATTAGCAAACGAGTCCACCAATTTCACAAGCATTTTGTGAGGAAGGCTCCATGCATCAGCGGATGTTACTTCTTCAACTGCCTCGGAGTCAGATGAACGATGAGATGCAGGACCAATCCATGACCAACTCTTTGTTGATTTTTCATAGAGAACAAGCGGTTTCCACCCTTTCGCTCCTAGAGGTGCAGTTCTAGATGCAAATATCTTCAGAACACCTCTGACCAAATCTTGAAGTGGTTCCTGAGTTTCAAGAATACAGGGATCTCCAGGACTTGATTTGACACGATTAACAAGTTCAGTAATAGTGAGCGATGGGACGTTTGCTCCGGCAGATGGTATGGACGTGTTAACATCCATGCTTGACTTATCTTCCTTCTTTTCGACTTCTTCCTCTCCCTTAACCTGTTCACCAGTATCACTCTTATCAGCCTGCTTTCCTGTTGCCAGAGAGTCATCTGGAAGAAGGGTGATCATTGCCATGCGAACAGCTGAAAGTAGATGAATGATAGAGAACGAAAAGCCAGTATGTACAGTAGGTGTAATTAAAGGCAATGGCTTTTTCTGAGGTTTGACTTCTACCTCAACTTCTTCGATTTCCATTTCCATGACAGGTGGTTCAGAAAAACCATTTTCTAGAGCATCGGGCGCATCTTCAACCTTGTTTTTTCCACGCTTCCTCAGAGATCTACTATCGGATCTTTCAGGCTGATGGTCATGCAACTGACCATCAGCATGATGAAGGTAGTTATTGTTATCTTGCATGCCCATGTATACTAACTCCCCCTTAGCTTTGCGTTTCTTAGGGAGAGTGTTGCACCCCATCAATGGTACATCGGGTCTTTCAGGATAACGTCCAGTTGGAAATTCAGCTATCTGGCCTCTCTTCCCTAATTTCAAAGGAACTCCATAATTTGCTGCTAGCGGTTGCGACCAGAATGATTCATCCTCGAACCCAGAGTCATGCATATTATTCGGCTGGGGAAAACCAAAATCACGACGAAGCTTCCTTGATGGAATGAGGGGGGAATTCAGTGATGGCATGTGAAAGTTTTCACTATGGTACACTTCTGAGAGGCCATTTTGTCCCAATGGGTAGAATCTCTGATGCCCAATTAAATTGCCAGGTCCAGGAAAAGCTGCTACTTCCAAACTGTTAGAGAAAAAAGTATTCAGTTGACCAACATCATGCATCTTGCCTTTCTGCTCTGCTGTCATCATCTCTAAGTTGTGACCATAGTCCCCAATCTTCTGCGAAGACCGACCTGATCCATCAGGGGTTACATAACCATCCTTTTTCTCTCTCTTTGAAAGTTTACCCTTTTTCATATGTGGGCCATACCTCAAATCTGGCACACCACCAGGGTAAGCCCACTTGCTCCTCATCAAAGGGTTTTCATCCTCATCCACATCCATCTGTTCTGAAGAATCTGACTCCGTGTCCTCACTTCTAGGAAACATAGACATGCCCCTGTTACCAAGATCTTCTCTTCTTTCATTCTGCAGAGTATTCGCCCGGAATTTATCTTTTGAAGTCTTTGGCCTAAAACCAGCATGCAATGATTTGTTATTCGCATCGAGGTCAACAGCTTCCCGGCCCATCTTCCACTTCTTAGCTCTGGCACCCGAGTCACAAGGTATATATGATGAATCAGCAGGCAATAATCCACCACCAAGCTGCTTATTAAACCATGAATTATCACCCTCGGCTAAGAACTCTGCTTCATTTACCCTTGAGGATATACTTGTCTTTTGGACATTGCCAAGTTTCATAAAATTTTCAGGAGTGAATTGCTGAAGATGCTCATTGTAATTTACCTTATCTCCCACATCATAAACATTTCTGGAATGAGATGGCTTTGCAGTTAAAACCCTGATGTCAGACAATTGATTAATCGTCTTATTCCTGCCTAGGGTATGTGCGTCATTCCTCCTTGTGGGAGGCACTGCCATGAAACTACCCGTCTCCTCTGCAGCTCTTGGGACATCATGCTTCTTTCCATATCTGAAATCACCAAGTTTTTCTTTTGTCCCGACTCCAGGGTAATTCTGATCTCTGTGCACAGCAACCTCGTACATTCTTTCCTGGTCACCATCATTCTCGATGATCCTCCCATGATCATTGATCCTTGCAGCTATTGGGGAATCATGGCCCATTGTATTATTATACCGGTGAGAAGGCAATCCAAACCCATATCTGCCTAATTTCATTTCAACTCCATGGTTAGGAGAAATAAATGGATCTACAGCCTCTCTCATTGAAGAGGTTCCAGCTCCAGCCAGCTTCATAGTTCCTCTGTGATTCTGCTTTCCATGTTTGGCTGACTCCATGGCAGCTTTCCTCCCACGAGACGACAAATCCGGGGCAGCAGACATGTTGTACCCAGAATACTGACCTGTCTTCTGACCCAACTTTGTATCCTTCTTACTCCACAGCCCATCTCCTGATTCTTCTCTGTCAGATGAGTCACTCTTGAACTCTTCCATATTTTCATTCATTAAACTGTTCTGACTTTTCATTATATTCAACACTTGAAGCTTTTCATCAATACTGTAGCCTTTGCAATTAACCCATGCATCCCTTACCTGACAAGCATTATTCACGATATCATTCTGATGCTTCTGCAGGTGGTGATAATACTTTCTTAACTTGAAGAATTTTGAACCCTGCCTATACAATGCCACTCTTGGCTCACACAATCCTCCTTTCAGCATGTCAAACAGTTTAGTAACAGGGTTCCCGAAATGCAGGTTATCACCAGAAAATAGCTCTTTCAGCGTTCGCACAAAGTCCTCCTGGTCCATATCAGGTAAGTACTTGGCAAGACCAAACCTTTCTTCTTCTGTTAGAACCTCATTCCATGCATCCATAGACAGGATATCCTTCAACCCTGGCAGATCATACAATTCGTACGGTATGCTGCATGTTTGATCACCAACCTGGCAAAACTCATCTCCCGTCTCACCCAACTCCAGTAAATCAAAGTCATCAGAGCCTGCACCAGAATCACAGTCATCATACTCGTCATCATCTTCACCGTCTGATTCCACCACCGGAGTAGAGTTCCGTCGCTGCACATCTTCTTCATCACTCGACATACGAACTTCCTTACTATTCGGCGAATGGTACTCGGGATCAAATCGGGCGACCTTGAAGCTATTCTTTTCAATCGCCATTGAATTGTAACATTACCACAGTAAAAATTCCACCAGAGAAAAAGCTCCAGTCCAATTCAGACCCCTAGAAAAGAAAACGCAGAACGTCCACAACAAATCAATACTCTACCATCCTAGAAACAGAGCAAACAGACAAAAAAAAAAGCAAATTTCCGTTCTTATGAAACTCAATCCCCCATTAACACATTCTACCAATCCAATTCAAAACCCTAGAGTAAACAAAAAAAAAAAAAAAAGAAAACCCAGAAAAGAAAAAAAATAAAAAGAATGAAATAAAGCCA
>JAYMSO010000105.1:0-11467 GCA_036897175.1 Plantago depressa | reverse complement strand
ATATCTCATAAGTCTGTATGAATACTATCATGTAATTGCACATTTGCGCCTATATGATTTCTCGAAAAACTTTGAACAATCACATTCGTCTCTTTATCCCAAAGTAATGCTAGGCCGCCCGATTGTCCAACAGACGGTACCGCCATACCAAACATATTTAATTTTTATTTAATCTTATCTATCCCTGAATGACCGAGTCGGGTATCCATAAGAAAGACAAGCTGGGGGTGATGAGTACAGATAAACTCATTAAGTGTCCGAATTGTCCAAAGGCCCCCCAAGCCTTGACAATTCCAACTGAGACAACTAATTGTTGTAGGCGGGGTTGCATAGCAACCTCCGCTTCTGGTCCAAAAGAAGAAGTAACCTCCTCAACACGAATCTTTTTAGCACGGGATAAGGAACTGGATGGATCAAGCATAAGGGTTTATTGGTACGGTTTTTAGACATGAATTTCTTAGGCTGAGTCGAAGAACCTAGGGGTCGTCCACATTTCTTGGGCTGGGTCGGAGTGGGTTTGGTCAGAATAAGAGAAGTACTTTGATGAGTAGTCAGCATATAGGAGATGGCCTTACTTGGGTTACTTGACTACCAATAATGGATTTGACCCAGAAGAGACGTTTTCAGCTACCATTTTTTCCACTGGTGAAGTACCCAAAATGCCCTTACCGGAATTTGCACCATTCACCGTTCGATTGGCATTGCTACCACTTCTACCAAGAGGGCCTCTAGTAAGGAGAAGAGGACGGGTATCCTGCCGATTTCCACCATTCAGAACCTTAGCTTGTGAATTTACCAAAGGGGCGCGCAACCAATTCCTGTATGCCAATTTAGATTCGCCAATATGATCTGAACTATCAAACAAGTGCATCCCCACCGGACAGTCCTTTACGAGATGCCCGAGAATACCACAATGATAGCAAAAGTTCGACAATTTCTCGTAAGCAATTTGGAGATGTATGGCTTGCTTCCTGGCCCCTCAATGCTCAACACACGCATAAGTGGTTTTGTTATGTCAATACATACTCTAAGGCGCAGAGAAGTAGTTGCTATGCAATCTTTTTCAAACTCAGCATCCAACTCCACAAACTTACCTAGTGCGTCCCCCACAACTCGAGCCAATAAAATGTGATTACCCATAGCTGGCAATCCTTTCACTTGGATGTAAAAATCGCACACATTGAGATTAACCTCCATCGGATCTTCACCGTGTTTCATAGTGCGTAAGATAACCAAATTTCTGTCAAACGCCCAAGGACTTCTCCATCCCACCCTTTTCCGATCGATCTCATACTGGAACTGAAAAATAAACCTATCTTCACTCAGTTTCTGGAGTTTGACAGCACCCGACGGATTCCAAGCTCCTATCATTGTGCGTTCAAACGAATCCAAATGAATAGATTTCTGACTTAACACACGTCCTACCAAGCATCGATTTACATCCACACTCGCCCCCTGCCAAATTTCATCCGGAACTTTGACTGTAGTTCCTTCACCACTAGTAAGCTGCATCAAATCCAAAATCTTCTCCAAATTTTCTGCCATATTAGATGTACTCTCTCGGAGGACTGCTGATGTTATAGGGGTAAAGAACTGAAGACGAAACGCACACAGCCAGGGCCACCTATGGAAACGACATAAAAGGAAAAAAGCACAACACCCAAACACAAGAAAGATATCAAAAGGTTGGAATTTAAAGATGGAAAACCAGCTTATTATAGTAACATGTTGATCCCAAATGAAGAAAGGTTTAGTGAATCCTAAATAGATATCCTCACCAAAATTCCAATGGCTATCAAAAACTCACCATTTTTGGAGTAGGAAAAACAGAAAACAGGGAAGGACAAGAATCTCTCACAAAAAGAGAACCCAAGCTCCAGCCGGAGGACGCAACTCTCATTCGAGAGGATCTTAATTTTCCAAATCGCACCATTTTCCTTTTCTTGAAAAGTAATTGATATTGCACTCTAACAAAAAGGAAATAGTTTAATGAATTAGTTTCAGCCTTTCTTTCAGGTAATCAATCTATTCATAGAGATTCAAGAGTAGCTTGATTTTGTATTATTTTTCCATTATAATCATAATATATATCTCGATGTATGTATGTATTTGAGCATAATTGATTCCTGTTGCAGTTTGAAGTTATTACTTGTTAACAATAATGCCAAGGCTGCTACATACTCGCTCCCACAACAACAGACTACTGATTTACTAAGAATATCAATTAGCATTTGTTCAGTAACTACCTCCTTTTGACTTGCTGACTTAGTTAGGATTTTTACATTCTACTTTGTAATCTTTAACTATATATATGAGTACAAATCAGTCACCCAGGTGTGGTGAAACAAATACTTTCTTTATCTCGTACAAATCAGTCACCAGGTATGGTGAAACAAATACTTTCTTTATCTCTTTCCATGTAATCAAGATTTTTCCGTTTGATTTTGTTTTGGTTTTCCATTATTATCATATAAGTAAGTATATATCGATGTATGTATGTACCTGTTGCAGTTTCAGGTATATGAATAATAATGATGACAACAATATCTTTGTTGGGACCATATCAATTAGGAATTGTGTTTGTTGTTGTTTAGCATTCTTTTCTACGATTAGAGTTTACCTTGATGTACTATATATGCATATCAATTAATCACATGACTTTTTCCTCTCGTTATTTTCAATCTTTGAGACAGGTTCTGTTAAAACGGGTTTCCCAATGGAAGGAGAAAGTGGAAAATCATTGGATGAGATTCCTGATGAAATCCTGGAGATTATTTTCCAGTATCTATGGATAGGTGACAGATCCCGGTGCAGGCTTGTCTGTAAGACCTGGAACCGCCTCCTGGCCAACAACACCATCATATGCATCTCGGAAGCTCCCTGGATGATGCATGCAAATATTTCCTTTAAAAACCCAGCAGCAAGGTTTAAAAGCCCATTCGAACGGAGATCTTATAGCTTCTGGCCACCTGGCTTGCGCTTATATGAGCCCTCCACCTGGTGGCATGGATTTTCTCGTGGTTGGATTCTTATAAGTATGAGGAGGCGAGAGGTGGTATTGTGGAATCCAGTCTCTGATGCCATTCACAAACTTCCTCCTTTACCACATCGCATTACCGATGCTGTAGGACTCCAAGTGTTTTCATTAGGCTCAGTTGAATGCATTGTGTCCGTGCTTGCGGCTGGAGTTCTCATGTGTACTTCCCCGACTGAAACAGAATGGACCTTCTTCTCTACACAATTATTTCCTTGGGATAAGTATGAAAGAATTATGTTTAACACTAGAGATCAAACTCTTTACCTTGTGGGCATTTATACAACCAAATCAGGGTGGGGCAATTATCTGTCAACTGTGGATCAGATTAAATTAAAAGACTGCCATGTACCTGTACGTTCACTCTACATTCCAATTCCTCATGAACACGTGAGGTCTATGTACATGGTAGAGTCACCAGCAATTATACAGGAGGAGGTGCTGATCATTTTTTCTGTTCTGGAATCAATATCTCATAAGTCTGTCCAGCAAACAAAAGAGTTTGAGGTGTTCAGCCTGTCGTCGAGTAGACAAGGAGAGTTGGTAAGAGTGGAAAGCATAGGGGACAAGACCATATTCTTAGGCACAATGGGCTGTTGTTTGGTTCACAATGTCAGAGGGGTTTTCGCAGATTGCATCTGTTTTGATATATATGACGCAATAGGTGGGCATCACACTCAAGAGGTTCTCTGGAATGTACGTGAACTCGGTGTCTTCAATCTGAAAGAGAAGAAAATGCAGCCAGAATCTATCTCTCCTGAATGGTCAGGAGATGGTTGGTTCAACCCTTCCTCAGTTTTCTAGGATCTAACTACTTCTCTTAGCAGCTCTTGATTTATTGTTAGCTTCCAACTATGCTTGTTTTTTTTTCAACATAATCAAAAGTTAATTCTTTCAGTACACTGAAGTATTATCTTAACTTGAATTGAGATGTTGGTGTCCATTAAGGCCTACAACATACATGCTCTAATTTCTGTCATCCCACAATCGAAGCTAACAGTTCTACTGCTCAATATATATATATATATATATAGCTACCTCCACAACACAGTTCGAGAAATGGTCCAATTTTTTTTCCTTCGGTTTTCTAGAATACATAAATTTGACATTGATGATAATTTGTTTTTGTTTTTACATCCGAAACCTGGACCGGTTTTGAAATTGTTCGTATAAAAGTAGATAACAAGTGTCCTGTCAGTGGTATATGTTCTAGTCAATCAAACCTGAACAAACAAGCTTTCAAATATTGAATGACAAAGTCAGGATACTGAACTCAGCTGAAGACATTTGGAAACTGTATTCGACTTGTCTAAGGTCGATAATTTTCGTGTTATAGATTCCGACGATCTTAAGCTATTTCTCGAAGAATCATACATGAATCCTGCAAAATTGTAACATTCATCCTAATCAGTTCTAATTTAATGGCTCTAGATTCGACTGAAGTAGTCTGAGGCAGCTCTTCATCCTTTGTCTTGGATTTGCAGCGTTGAAGCGAAATGCAATTCCAACTCGTAATGAGTTCACCAGTTACGATCAGGCCACGATCTCAACCAATGTAACTGCTGCAAAGACCAGAAAGAGAGTGCCTCCAATGTACGCAATAGCCTATTGAAGAGAAAGAGACAGCTGGATGAGTTATATTCAGCTGTTTATGGTTGAATATTCCAAGAGTAAGCTAACCTTCTCGGACAGGTATGTTCCCAGGAAAGATCCCCCAAGAACAGCAATCTGAAACGGAAAAAATCACTCGAACATAATTGCCTACATACTTGATAGTTGTGTCTGTTTGCAAAAGTTTATTGAAAACTGATTAATAGCTCTCATTAATTTGTAGCATAATCGCCAGAGAAAATGTTACCAACTTCTCATGGTCTCCAACTACATATTGATATATACCTTTTATCCAAGCAAGCATAAATATTAGAAATCTTGAACCACTAATACACTAGCACATGGACAGTGATTTAAGGCACAACTGCATCAATTTACATACCTCTAGTCTTAAAAGCATGCAAGATATCCGCCATCACAGGGCGACTACTCAAAGCAACCATTAATAACATTCTCAACAGCTGGATTTGGAATGCAAGGTTTTTCACTACCACTTAATTTATATATGTCATCACCAGATTTGAGCCGAATTCCAGTCAACATCTCCAATACGCTGCAACCAAATCCTCATGAATCAGTCTCGACCAATATTTATGTCTGCATATATATAGTTGGGGGTACCAAGCATGTCAGCATTAGGCAATGAAAAGCTTACAAGTACATAAGGGATGCCAACAATTGCCTGGTCATTTTCATTCAAAAGAAAATTAAAAGGCGTTGAATGCAAGTCCATTATTCCTTGGGCCAAATCTGCGCAATATATGTAACGCAAATTGTCAAACAAGATGTAAACATTTACAGAGACACAGTAATAGGGAATCAGCTGGTAGTCATCACCTTTGATGTAGGGTAAATCCGGATAAGTCAAAAGTCAAGATTAGAGTTCTGCGTTAATTAAGTCCGACTGGAATTAGCTAGGAAAAGTCAGTGATTAATTCAGTAGTTCCGTCGTTGTAGCTAAGGTAATAGGATTGGATAATCTTCTGTCCTTGGTCCGGCTGGAGGTGGCGTCCGGGATAGTGCTCCTTGGAATTTGGAAACCTGCGAAATTTGGAGAGGAAGGGGTTAGACCCTTTTGGGCCGGCCTGCCTGAGACAGTCCGGACTTGAAATCAACTAGTTCGAGGTTACTAAGCAGGGGCTCGGAACTTAGAACTTTAGAGAGTGGATTTTCGGAAGTAGTTGCTTACCATTAATGATGAGTAAATGCGAGGTATTTATAGGCGAGGAATCAGGGGACAAGCGTCTGACATCTCGGAACCTGGTCGGCCAAGCGTAATGTTGACACGTGTTTTGACTTACGGAGGCGCATTGATAGCACGCTCCGTCAGAAGGTAAAAGTTCAGCTTCAATGGTGTTTAGTCCGGCGTGAACATGGATAGCGGACTTCTTGAGCAGTGTAAGCCAGATAACTCTCTGGTCGGACTGAGTCCGATACTCAGTGGATGAGTGTCGGGACACATAGCCTAAGGTCGGACTTCTTTGGTTGCTTAGTAATTAATCTCAACGTGTAATGAACGCGGACTTTAAGAGGAGTTGACGTCGGACCTTTGGTAGTGCTGGATGGCGGAGTTAATATGAGTAGATCATAAGTCCCCCAGTTTCCAAGTATCTCTTTCAAGAGATGGTTGAGGAAGTTTTTATTCTTCAGATTTGGTCCGCCATTGATATGTTCCGTCATGTCAGTTCGTTCTTTGGGCCTTGCTTGAGTGTTTTTTGGGGGCCCAAAAATTCGGCCCAAGCCTAGACCTCAGCCTAGGCCCAAGCCCATGCCTATGCCGTCGATCTTATGTGGCAGCTTCTGATTGGTTCTGTCCATCTATAAATAACCCTTCATCTTCACCATTTTTCTTCATTCTTGCTTCATCCTTTCATCTCTTCTTTTCGATTGGGGAGGGCATGCGTTGTTGCACCCGTATTTGGAGATCCGACGAAATGGAATAAAGTCTGGCTGTCTTTGATCTTTTTTGGTGCAACAATAGCATGTCTTCTTCTATCGTAAAGGCGAATATTTTACTCCAGTGATATATAAACCGGGACCAGAGCATTAGTCATGCCGGTCCTAGGGCCTCCGTTACTTGTTTCTCGTTTACTAGAGTTCTCCGGGTTCTTTACTCGTAAGCGAGGGCAAGTAACTGAAGTTGTTGGTCCGGCATCACATCGTCCTTTATGCCGGTCTAGGGCCTCTGTAACTTGCCTTTCATTTACTTGAGTTCTCCGAGTTCTTTACTCGTAAGCGAAAGCAAGTTACTGAAGCCTTAGTTCCGGGATCTGTACTGGCGGAAATTGAACCGTTGGGTGAGACCGGCGGCTAGGCCCGATCAGGATCCGTCCGGTTGCCATTCTTATCTAGGAGGTAATGATCTTTCTAGATGTAAATGGCAGCTCGCGGGGTTCTTTTCCCTTCTAGCCATAGGTCCATCCAGCCTGATGACTGTGGTTGTTTCTTACCATCCGTCACCACAAAACAATGGGTTAGCAGATGTAGAAGTTCCGTCATTCCATTGTGACGAGAATCCGACCGGCTGCTCTTTTCTTCAAGAAAATTTGTTTCTTCCAACTTATTTTTGAGTTAAAGGGCAGCTCGCCGGATATTCGTTCCGTCAAGCCAACGGTTATGCGCGAATCGATGCGTCGGTTGGACCGTAGGCCCATGGGCCTGGTCCGGCCGGCCCAGTATTTTCTATAAATAGCCTCCTTCTCCATAAATTTCTCTCATTTTACTTTCAAGCGTTGAACTTTTCTCTCAAATTTTTTACCCGGTACTGGATTTGGAGCAAAGGTAGCCCGACAGTCGAGTGTTTTTCCACAAGGCGACTGTCCGAGACTAACTCAAGTAAGCCCGGCACTCCTTCTTTCTGCTTTCGTTTGTATTTCTGAATTTCTTCAAGTTCCTTTGCGTCGGTCGGTCTTAGGTTTTTAGGAAATATTTAGGATAATTGACCGAGCTTGGGGCTTAAGTTTTTATTCATTTGTTATTTCCTTGTGTAGATTCCCCAACTCGGTCTCTGATAAGATGTCAATCCATGATAATGACCTTGGTGACCTGTACGCGAGTGAGAATGAAGAGGTTCTCCAGCCGGTCCCTATAATAAATGTGGACGAATCTGAGGGTTCCGGGTTATCGGAAGGCCCAATATCTCCATCTGAACTGGAGATTATAGGGGTAAACCGCAATCGCCCGGCGAGTAATAACTTGGTGGAAATTCCCCAAGTGGCCATAACTAGGATGGAGACGGATGATAGATTAGAGGCGGATAACCCTGTGCCCGAGGAAACTGATGACATTCCACCGGGTACTTTTGCGGACTTAGGATATGGATTTAGAATTTCCGCGCAAAATCCCGTCCCCTTATCTACAGTTAGTGGTGCCGGTCTTAGGTGGGAGTCTTCCTCTGGTTCTTTGCCATCGAATAAATAGCCTGTGAATCCACCGTCGGATGAGGAACTTGGTGGCTCGGTTTCACCCTTTTCTTTCGACTCCAACCTGATAGAGAAAAACCCCGAGTTCCAACAATGGAAACAGGGTGGTAGCCGGCTTATGCCACTTGATTCGTCCGATGATGAGTATGTTGAACGAGAGGAGTCCGTTAATGAGGAGGCGGCCGGTGTCAATGAAGAGGATGAGTCAGAGAGTTCTTCTGGCGGGGAAGGGGATGATCCGACCACTAGTATTGACAATTTGTCTCGGGCCCTTGTGTTGATTAATGAAGAAAGGGCTTTGTCAAAGAAGTCAAAGAAGAAAATGACCGGGGAGGAGATAAAGGCTAAGCGTAAGCCCATTGGGCCACTAAACTCGGAGGCAGAACAAAACGATGATGGTCGCATCTCGACTTGCACAATGAAGTACATGGAGAAGGATATTCCGAGGTTGCGCCGGGTATGTGAGATTCCGGATGAGTACGAGATTTTGATCCCGCGACCCGACCAGACTCTGTACAATCCGCCAAAGGGATACTTGACCTTTCACACCCAAGCGTTTAAATGCGGATGGCGGCTCCCGATGATTCCGGCAATCGAGGAGTTTGTCCGGTTTACCTCTTTGTGTCCAACCCAGGTGCTGCCGAATACCCTGGGTACCATTATGAGGGTCGTCATGGCATTGAAAGTTGAAGACTTCCACTATCGAAATATGTTGTTGGCCTTCACATTGGCTTCGAGTCCGGGTATCCCGTTTTTCTTCTTCAATGCCCGAAGGGGGTACAAATTTTTGGACGAATATGAGACCTCTCATTCGACCAAATGGTGGCCGAAGTACTTTTATGTAAAGCATCCGTCGGGTGATTGGAATCTTCCGACGTTCTTCAGACGGGATAGCTTTACAGCCTTAAAGATGAAAAAGGCACCGGAGTGGCTGGAGTCCCTAAAACCGATAGAATGGTCGTTTGAGAGAGATGCGGCAAGGTCACCCGCCTCGGGTGAAGATGATGACGAAGAAGTGGAGACTTGTTCCGAAGCTTGGGACCCGGGGCTTTGCTACTCTTAAATTTAATACGGATCCCGGGATGGTGTATGAGAGGGTCCCCGTGTTGGGGCAGAATGGAGAAGATCCGACCTCCTTCTACCCCTATGGTTTAGTGGTCCAGCCTCAAATGTGGCTGGCCGGACTTACACCCAGGCGGGTGTATTGTAATAACAATGAGAATCTTCGTAAGTTAGATAGGTTTTCCTTTTGAGTTTAGGTGAACCCAAGTGTACTTTTGGCGGGACTAACTTCCTCTGTTCTTAATTACAGGTTACTGGATAATGGCGTCCGCCAATGCACTGTTCGAGAAGAAGAATAAGGACAAGCTGGCCAAAACTTTTAACGTATTCTTCATATTTTATATATCACGGTTTCAAAGTGTTATATATGAGTATAAAACTGTTGTGTCAGAGCGTTTGTAACCAAGTGGCAAGCTGATACACCCGTCACGGGTTCGATCCCGAAATGGGTGATTAATTTCTTTGTGGAGAATGATTGGTGATTAGTGCATTGTTGATGATAAAATTTGTCCAAGACTATGTATTGTAATTGTAATATTGTATCTCATGTGACTTTATATTACACGTGATCTTTTCTTTTACAAAATGAGGTAAGATGTGTACGTATTAGAGGTGTATGAGGACGGTTACCGACGGTTATTTACCAAAATAGTAACCGACCCTCCTATAACGGGTAGGCCAAATCACTAACCACGGCGGGTGAACTGCCGTAGGTCGGTTGGCTATTTGTTGAGGGCGGATGGCAGGCGGATTGACGGTTTCACCCGTTAAAATAAGAACATATATTACTTATTTTTTAAACGGTAAAAAGATATATAAATACTAAACCAAATGTTTACACGAGTATAAAGAATGCTTGAAATACAATACATTCATAGATTTTTTTTAGAAGAAGTTAAAGAGTTTTTGTAATTTTACAACTCAAACTGCTATTGTTGTCCTTCTTCAAGATCATAAACTAACTATATCACAATTCACATAACAAAATGTTTAAACAATTTCTTAACACTCAAGATACAAACATACACCTATACACATCAACATTTATTAGTCATGTTCTTCTGGTTCTCGGTGTTGAGTTTTATGTTTGTTTTGCTATCTAATTTAGTAGTAATGATCGTGTATATTTCTTTACTGAATAGCATGCCTTGTGCCATTGAGATTTTTGTGGAATATAGTACTTCAATCTTGTTATAAAACAAGAAACACCCTGAAGAAGATTGATTTTATTGATCTTTCAGAGTAAAAGGATTGAATACATGATGGAACCTAACCTAAAAACCGAGTATTTGTACTTCTTGTACAGATAGGTTTTAACCTAGAGAATCAATCAAGACGGAAATGGTAAAATGCCAAAATAATTCGTTAAACTATCTGTCATTGATCAGGAGCTCTTCCCTTGTGTTCGTCCTTGCTATAAATCCGTTCGTTGATCTTGAAATGAAGGGTTGAGATCAAATTGTACAGCTTGTACTAGTCTGCAGACATTTTTGTTCTCTTCTGGCAATTTGGGGAAGACGATCCCGTCTTGTGGTTTGGCGAATTGAGTTCGTGAATGTCACACAAAACGATTGACACGTTTTGTTTTGATTGGTCGGTTCCATCTGTTTCACTTTTACGCTTTCTTCTCTGGTCCTCATCTTTTCCTCTCTTATGCAATTGAGTCTTATTTTCTTTGGCGCCTTCTTGTTTGGTCCCTATAGTTTCAAATTCTTTGCAATCAACTTCCGTTATATTGCAAACTTTTACTCTTTTCTTCATAAACTTCCAATAAATCTTAAAACAAAAAAGGAAACAAACACACCCACATATAAAAAAAAAATTGTTTAAAAAAACAAAGAGTGCGCCAGAAGGTTACGTGGATGAACATCATGATCAGCCAGGGTGTGTGAATGTTATGGTTCGAGTCGTGATGCGGTCGTTTAATAGCACTGGACGTTAGTAATTACAGTATGTTTACAAAGTAGGGACTTGTAGCTAGATATTAAGGCCATTAACTTGAGTCTGTCTATTGGGACAGTATATTAAAAAACATACACTTTAAAATCAATGGTTTTTTTTCATAAGCAGATAATACACTTTATCAACAACACACACCTTTTTAATAATTTTCTTAACCAAACTACCTGATTATTATATTAGCCTTTTATTTTAAAAGACAACGATATATATTAATATTGTTAAGAGGCTAAACGATTACATGCATTGAAACACATATTTAATTTAAGACTCGCTAGATTATGAGCTATCATTCACATTGTTCTAATTAATTATACGGTATACCCAATACTTTTTCTATCAGTGCCCAACTGGTCTGGGACCTAGAGTACTCCTCCTC
>JAYMSO010000104.1:0-11481 GCA_036897175.1 Plantago depressa | reverse complement strand
GGCCCTGTTTGTTACCCCCCACGCCCCGTACAGCCCTGGAGCCACTCCGATGGGTCCCAATCCCTGCCGGAATAATCGTGGCCGCCCACGTACCGCCGTATTTGCCCACCACGCGTCGTCCTTCCGTACCACCACGCCTCTCCTTTTACTCACCTTCTCTTCACTCATTCTCACTCATCAATTTGTGGAAAAAAATGTTAGCTAGCTCAACTGAACGGAATTGAACACGTAAATGACCGGTCATGATTTTCAATAGCCTCGGTGAAGTTCCGCCGGAGGAAGCGGCTAAGACGTCGTCGTCTTCCGGTGGGAAAGGTGTCGGTAAGGTTGATTCGAAGAAAGCTAAGCGAAATCGCCGGAGAAGGAAGGTATACGGTCACAATTATGTGCCCTAGCTATTTCCTTTTCAGCTGTGTGAGTGTAATTGTCAGATCGATATGCTAGAATTTCGAATTGTACCATGTGATTGTTTTTTGGAGTTGAATTATGCCCTTGTTTAGGTGAATTTGAGATCATTTCTGCCAATTTTGTATGAGTTCTGTTCATTTTTCCTTGAATGCCGATTTGCGTATGAGTTTTATTGGTTCATAGTATGTATCTGGAAGGAGTAGTTACTAGATTTTGGTTAAGATAATTGATTCATGGTTGATGCAATTGGAAACTCTCTGTAATGCATAATGCGAAATCTCTGCAGCAGTTTATTTATCTATTTCGGCACGTTGAGTATTGTCACTCTGATACTTGATCATGCTATGATGAGGATTGATTGGAAGAGATTTGCTCTGTGCCAGCAGATATGATCGTTGTGTAGTTATGATTGACAGGAGCCTTAGTGAATGTTATGATTTGCACTAAAAAGAATGCAAATGGTCAAGTGGGGTGGGTTGGGTTGGCTATAGCATTTTCTCCCAGTTTTTTCGTTCTACTGGAAATAATCTAGTTGTGTGTTTTCTTCTAAAGGTAATCCGGCAATCTAGATCACTGGCCCAAGAATTGACCTACAATGATTCTTCTTCTGATCTCTCGTACTCCTCTGGCAGTATCGTTGGAGCAAAACGACGTCATGAAGAGGATGCTGAAAATTTGCATGGGAAGGTGTCGGTGATTGGGCGGCGGAGGGAGATGGAGGATGCGGTGGCGGTGGAATTGGGTTTTATGAGTCGAGGTGAGAGAGGGTATGATTTCTTCGGTGTGTATGATGGTCATGGTGGATGGCGGGTGGCGCAGGCATGTAGCAAGAGCTTGCATAAGATGTTGGTGATGATTTCAGGGGAAGGGGATGGGGGAGAGATTGATTGGACGAGGTTGATGGATCAGGGGTTTAAGAAGATGGATGAGGAGGTTAATAGGGATGGTGGTGCGGCTGTGTCAACAATTGGGACGACAGCGGTTGTGGCAGTGGTTGGAGAGAAGGAGGTGGTGGTTGCTAATTGTGGAGATTCGAGGGCGGTTTTGTCGAGGGGTGGGACTGCTATAGCATTGTCAGACGATCATAAGGTATAAATCTGGCATGGAGAGATAAATTCTCATCCTTGGTCTTATTAATGTTCTTACCATTCTGATAATATAAAATATAAAAATAATACAATTGTCGTAATGTGTTTAGTATTTTCCAACTGATGTTTTGGGCTGTAAAATGATTAGATTGCGATATCCCATGAATATGATTTAGCTAGTTGTTTGGCGCATGGTAGTTAAAATCTCATATTTGGTTTTGTTGTTGAAAAAATTACCAAAACCGTGACCCATATTTGTAAATGCCAAAAATAGCTTTGAAATCTATTTTATTCTGCGATTCTTCTACAATAGTTTCACATAGCTAGCAGCTAGTTTAAGCACGAGTGTGCTTTTTGGACTTGGATTTCTCCGATCCATATTTCTTTTTGAATTTCTCCGATCCAGATTCCCACGACGATATGTGTTGGGTATGTGTGATTGCCTTGTTAAAGGGAGAAATCCCCATGATTAAATCTGAAATGTAAGAAAATCCATGATTGGGTCAAACCTTTCCTGTGTTTACATATGGGCGTGTTAGTGTCTATGCCGTGGGCAAACCCTTTCTGCTTGATCACTTCTGTCAGTCACATGAACTTGTGTATGAAACTTGAAATTTGTTTACTGGAGTATGAATTGAATGCCTAAATTTTACTATCCTTAGAATTTAAAGTTGTGTAGCATATTTCTAATGCATGTTACATATGACAGATAGCTAGTATCTATTTTGCAGCCTGATAGGCCTGATGAATTAGAGAGAATTGAAGTATCCGGAGGAAGGGTCATCAATTGGAATGGACAAAGAGTGTTGGGTGTTCTTGCAACTTCAAGATCCATAGGTATGCTCTTATCTGAAAGACAAGAAAATCTTGTGGTTTCCTTAAAACGTATATTTCTGTCTTTTGCTGAAGTATATCCACGTGCAAGTGTTCTTGAATCTTGAATCTTGAATAACCATACGTGTGTCCAAGTTAAAAGACAGGAAAATCTTGTCGTTTGCGTAAAAAGTATACTCACGAGATCAAATCTTCAAGATCCATACATATATGCTCTTAATTGAAAAACAAGAAACTTTTGTCGTTTGCTTTTAAAGTATTTTCTTGTCATTTACTCAAAAGGTATTTTCACGTGCTTGTTGCACGATAATATATTAGATCTCTCTCACGTATGGTTGATAGGCTTTTGGGTCTTTATATGAGCAGAGCAATATCCAAGAGTCAAAGTCCCCAACTGTTTTCTTGGTCGGTTAGATTGCGAAACATTTTCTCCTCTTTGACAAAAATGTGAAACTTCCTTTTTAGCAAGTACATTGTCCTGAAATGGCTGGATTGTAAGGTACGTGAATTTGGGCAAGTAAAACAATGTTTGGATGGAATTGTAGTGCACTTGCATACTTTGCACTGGCTACACAAGAAAGAGAAGAATATTTAACTGGATGTCTGCCTTGACGTTGACATTTCCAGACTATTTTTTAACTTTCTAAAGTTGTTGATTGCCCTGTCATTCAATTCATTTTTGCTGGATTTTTTTGTGTGGATCCAACGGTATAGGATGAGCAAATAGCTCCAGCCAAACGGATAGGGTGTAACAGCTTAAGAACCGGGTGGCTAAAGATACTATAACACAGTTTTGGATGTCAGGTGCTAAAATGTCGTAAAATGAGGGGCAAAATGTCACTGCCCTTGTATACCTTACTATATTTACCTTACTCATCTCATTGGTTTGGAGTAAATATGATAATCATTTGTAGGTGACAACTATATGAAGCCTTTTGTGATCACAGAACCAGAGGTAAGAGTGATAAGCAGAACCGATGCAGATGAGTTCCTCATACTAGCAAGTGATGGGTTATGGGATGTTGTCTCCAACGATCTTGCATGCCAAGTTGCAAGAAGATGCCTCACTGGACCGAAGAGACAGAGCTCTCAGGTCTCAAAAACTCGGGAGAATGCTGAAGGAGATCTAAAGTTAGAGGAGACGGTAAACGAGAGTCATGCCTCCAAGGCAGCAGCTGTACTGGTCGAGCTAGCAATGGCTCGAGGCAGTAGGGACAATATAAGTGTGATAGTTGTGAAGCTAAAACACACCGTGTCTGCTGAAACCGAAGTTTCTCCTTTGACTGAAGGAGGATCGTAGCACCCCTTGCTTTGTTCTAGAGTTCTAGAGATGTTGAAGGGTCATACCTGTTCTAGTTGATTGTGTGTAAGAATTAGTCTGAGTTTAAGATTAATGTTAATTAGAAGCAGTCAAGTTATCGGCTGGTAGGTGTATGTACAGGAGAGGTCATTTACCTTTCAGAAGACATCTAGGTGTGATTTCATCTTTTCTTCTTTTAATGCATGAATTTATTTCCTGTTGCTGTACTTTCTGGTGTTTTTCATTCTCTCGCATGCAGACATAAACGGATGAAACCGAGAATGTTCATGTCATGTTTTGGCCTTTTGGTTGGAATGACAATGGGCCGGGCTTTCAAAGCACAAAAGCCCGGCCTTACCCATATATTTTATGTTGCACCTGGTAACCAAGCTAGCATGTATTATATAATGATAAACTAATCAATTATTAGAGTTCAGGTGGTCATGCCAGTAAAATATACCTAGGATTCCAGACTAGTGCATTTCAAGTGCTTTTGGATTGTAATCCCACAGGCCACAAGAACTGAGCAAATTAATTATTTGATCCTGGGTTAGCGCACAAGAGACTAAGAGAGAGCAAACCTTGCCATCTCCCAATGAAAAAGGATCACAATTTCGACTATTAGTTACGAGTATCTACTGAGTACTGAGTAGACGCATTATGAAGTATCTCGTGGAAATGTGGAGTAAGCACGACAAAAGTGAATAATGTTGAATCGAACATGTAAAGTGTGAGTAGTGAGACAAATATAAGTTAAAGTAAGTAGATAGGGTTGAACTGAATATGTAAAGTGTGAGTGATGAGATAAACATGAAACTTGTAGTTGAATATTGTTCAACTAAACATGTAAAGTGTGAGCAGTGAGATAAACCTGTAAATTGCAAACAATTTATTTTTATTTGAAAAATAATATTGTATTATATCGATATAGCTTTCTCATAAATCATTTATAATTTATGTAGCTTAGCATATGCATGAAAGTGTCTTTAGCATGAAAATGATTTTAGTTCGGTACAATTATATGTTTCTTTCCGTGTATTTGAGAAGAGAACTCTTTAAATCAAATGTAGATTTGACGTTCGTTAGAACGTAAAAAAATAAAAATCAATGCGTGATTAAAAAATTTTCATTTCTTTCATAACATATTCCATTCCAGTCAAACGTACGGTATTACGTCATCTCGTCATTACAAAATCTCAATGATATTCTCCGTCCATGTAATAACATCGTACATAGTACACCAAATTGTCAGAATTCATCCATATTTACTACAAACTACAAACACGGAACTACTTTGCTTACTTACCAAACGAAATAAATGTAGTCGATAAACTTCTATTTTATTTTTCAGAAAATGTAGCTAGTAGTTATCCCAATAACATCTTGTCCATTTTCTCATCAAAATATCAAAAAAACACCTTTCTCAAAAGGGGAGGAAAAAAACGTAATAAACAATAAAAAGACCATTTTCTCATCTTCATAATTTTTCAAAAATAAAGAAAAATAAGATGCATTAAAGCAGGGTGACACGTCAGCCGAACTCGTCTCGGTGTGTGATAGTTGTGAAGCTAAAACACACCGTGTCTGAAAATGAAAGACCGAAATGTAGTCTCCTGGACTGCAATCATCACAGGGTTTGCTAAACACGGATTTGCAGAGAAAGCTCTAGAATTGTTCAATGATATGCTTGAACATGGCGTGAAACCTAATGATGTTACTTATATCGCTGTTTTGTCCGCCTGTAGTCATGCAGGCCTAATTGATGAAGGTTGGAGGCATTTTAATTCCATGTACAAGGAATATGGAGTGAGACCGAAAATGGAACACTACGCGTGCATGGTTGATATATTAGGACGCTCAGGCAAACTTGATAAAGCCTTAGAGTTTATTGACTCGATGCCTTTCACTCCTTCTGCTCTAGTTTGGCGAACGCTTCTTGGTGCCTGCCGTGTCCATGGTAACATGGAACTCGGTAAGCATGCTGCCGTAATGATCCTCGAGCAAGATTCAAACGATCCTGCTGCACATGTGTTGCTATCAAACTTGTATGCTTCAAGTGGTCAGTGGGAAAACGTTGCAGAAATAAGAAAACGCATGAAAGATAGGAACTTGGTGAAGGAAGCCGGCTGCAGTTGGGTAGAAATAGCAAACAAGGTGCACAAGTTTTACGTAGGAGATACTAAACACCCCGAGTCAATGGAGATATACGAGGAGTTGGATCGATTGGCGTCTGAAATAAAAAAGATTGGCTATGTCCCGGATACTAACTTCGTGCTGCACGAAGTGGAAGAGGAGCAGAAGGAACAGTATTTGTTTCAGCATAGTGAGAAGCTGGCCTTGGCTTATGGTCTTATTAGCACAAAAGAGCCAAAGGCAATCAGGATATTTAAGAATCTGAGAGTATGTGGAGATTGTCATAATGCAATGAAGTATGTATCAGTTGTTACTGGGAGGGAGATTGTTGTAAGAGATTCAAATAGGTTTCACCATATTAAGGAAGGGAATTGTTCCTGTAATGACTACTGGTGAAATCCTTCTGATGATGTACAATTTCCTGTTGTGGAATCAACATTTTATAATTCTGTGGATTTTTGTATTGAAAAGGATATAATAGCAGTAGATAGTTCAATTGATTTACATGTAGCGGCTTGGCTTGGTGTATATATACTACGTATATGTCCACCACTCTTCTATAGTACGAAGCATTTTGGATAATATTATACAACGAGCTGTGTGTGGGCCAGTCATTACTATTTGGATCGTTACAGGGATGGAGTATAGTTTCAAACGGGACTAAGGGTGTGACAAACGTCCTAAAATTTAAAAGAGCTTAAAGTGAGTTGAAAATTATACCCATACCACAGTTATTTTCGAGAATCCATGCATGGTAATCCCAGAGTTGATATCGTGATGGATAGTGGAGTTCTTTTCAGGAATCCATTTATAAGAACTTCATTGTCATTTTATGATGGATGTTAGTATAGTGGAGACTGATTAATAAGAATACTCTGCTATTCGTATTAATGAGTACATTCGCTTTTGCTATGGAGAAATTTTACAATAATGTCTTCGTTGACGTTTAGAGCAAGGATAAATTACATTGAAATGATTTGTTTGTAAGTTCGATATATTACTATGTGAGTAAAATTTGTGATTGTACCATTAAACCATCAGAGTAATTGGTAATCGATTTGGTCCAAATATACATTCAATTAGTTACCCAGGTGTTAGTACTTCACACATGTAAGAAGGGCTGATCATATCAACTCCAAATTAAATTTGACAATTCCACTTATAAATTTACATTTTTATTTTCGAGAGTTCAACCTTACGAACCTCAAAATCGAGCTTATTTCATTTGAAACAATCTAGAAATAAAACTACGAAGTGTAATCTATTTTGGTGAATGCAGGCATCCTCAACCTCATCAGAGTATTTTTAAGTAAGAATTCTTTCACTCTAGCTCTTAATGTTTCATATATTCCCCTTTTCTCAGTTCAGCTGGATCGATCTTTGTTATGCACATAATGATCTACTGATTCCATATATCATCAACTTCAGCTGTAATCAGCCCAAAATCCTTACCTGGATTGTTTCTAGTAGAACCAAATTCTGTAATATTTGAGCATCTTATAGAATTCCAGAATCAGTTATTCCTTTTTTTTAACATTGAGATTACTAGCTAGTTTGTATTTCTCATCATGTATATGTGCCGTACTTGCAGGGGTTGCAAGCTTCACTGTCTACTTCCTTGGTACTTTCTCAACGTCTCAATTATTTTAGAAATGTTTCCTTGATTCAACAGACTATTGAACTAGCTACTATGATCAGACCATTAAACAAAAATATTATGTGTGCAGGGAGCATCGTCGTGGCAAGGCATGTAATTGGGTTTCCTGTATTACTAGGTCTGCTAATATACAAACTTCGTACAAGACATTTGTCAATGTTTGATGTAATCGAGAACTTTTTACAAAATCAGAACAACGCCCTCGTCCCAATTAGGTACTCATACTCAGACATAAAGAAAATGACGAAAACTTTTCAAGAGAAACTAGGCCAAGGAGGTTACGGCTCTGTTTACAAAGGAAAGCTCCGGAGTGGCCATTATGTAGCAGTAAAAGTGTTAAGTGGGAAGTCCGGAGCAAATGGTCAAGATTTCATGAATGAAGTTGCAACTGTTGGAAGGATCCATCACATAAACGTGGTTAAACTTGTTGGTTACTGTGCAGAAAGATCTAAACGTGCCCTTATATATGATTTCATGCCTAATGGCTCTCTTGATAAGCACATTCTTAAGCAAGAAATAGAAAAGTCCTTAAGCTGGGAGAAGAAGTATGAGATTGCAGTTGGTGTGGCCAGAGGGATCGAGTATTTGCACCGAGGATGTGATATCCAAATCCTACATTTCGACATCAAGCCTCACAACATACTGCTCGATGAGAACTTCACTCCAAAAATCTCTGATTTTGGGCTTGCAAGATTTTATCCGACTGAAAATAATACTGTGATTCTGACTGCTGCTCGGGGAACAATAGGTTATGTGGCTCCTGAGTTGATCAATAGGAGTGTTGGGAATGTCTCTTACAAGGCTGATGTGTATAGTTTTGGCATGTTGTTGATGGAAATGGCGGGATTAAAGAGAGACTTGGTAACAAAGTGAGAGCACTAACAGCGCATTATCGTACCCAAAACATATAGGAGTAGGAAATTTCATATTGATTGCATTAAAGTATGGCCTTGACCATTTTATATGTATGAATTGTCATTGCAAAATAATTCAGCTGTCTCCCGCACAAAATAGGAGGTTTTAGAAACTTTAAGGACACAGCTCAAATTGGAATATGTTTCGGAAAAAGAGAGAAGTTTTGGTATTTTCGAAATGTGTGTGGCTAATCAATCAAACCCATATTATAAGGTTTCTTATTGACTATGTTCTATCAAATGAAGCTGAAAACTAGTTTGCATGAAAAATAATATTGTGATTCTGACGGCTGCTCGAGGAACAATAGGTTATGTGGCTCCTGAGCTGATCAACAGGAGTATTGGCAATGTCGGCTGATGTGTATAGTTTTGGCATGTTGTTGATGGAAATGATGGGTACCAAATGGTGATGAGTCTAGCCAATACTTTCCATATTGGATATATAACCACTTGGACAAATGGAAGGACATTGAAGCTGGAATTCAAGATTTAGATGATAAAACCACACGGAAGATGACAATAGTAGCATTGTGGTGCATACAGATGAGTCGATGTGATCGTCCCGCGATGGGTAAAGTGGTTGAAATGCTTGAAGGTGAAGTTGAATCTTTGAAAATCCCTCCTCAGCCCTCGTATTCAGAACCACAGGCAGTGCCTCAGAACTGGGAAACAGATACAACTGATTTCGTAGCCTTGCTGTCTGAAGATATGTCAAAAAATAAATTCATGCAGGAGTCTTCTTGAAGATTCTTTATATTGCAAAGAGCAGATTAACTGATTCCATACACTCTATGAGCTATATATAGCATCTTTACTGTGCATGACATTATGCTACATTTTGATTTGCTTTGGCTTGAACTCACATTCTCTGTCCTTGTGACTTGTGAGTAGAAAGACCTTGACTCTCAACCATATGACATCGGAGACGAAGCCCTAATCGATCAATTTAAGGTAAAACCAGGGTGATTTTACAGTACTACTGGGGTAATCAGATCAAGTACATTCCTCTGAAAATGGAAAAGTATATATTTCTAGCAGGATGGCAAATGAATAATATCTGATTATCTGCTTGCAAGTAAATATAAATTTTCCTCAATTTTGTATGGTGGACAATTCATGCCTACTTATGTTTTCTAGGCCACACAGTTTCTAAATAATTAAGACTGATGCCTACCTGTATATTCTGTCTCTATAAGGAAGACCTTGACTCCCGACTAACAACCAAATATATAAAGAGACTCATTCTGGATTTTTGCAGTTAACCATCCTTTCCCTTTTCAAATCTCTTCTCCATACTATACAACATATATTCTAAACTTTTTAGTTGAAAAATGTTTCCGCAGATCCTCAGGCAACGGTTTTTAGCTGGCCTAATCATCCTAATCCTGCTTTTCCTTCAAACGTCGTACGGGAAACAAATTGCTCACTGTGACCCTTCTGCCTGTGGCAATCTTCAAAATATTAGCTACCCTTTCAGGTTGAGAGATGATCCACCATATTGTGGCGATCCCAAGTACGAGCTAGTATGCGAAAACAATACTGCCTTTTCTTATCGTAATTCTCATGACAAATACCGTGTAGAGACTATCAACTACCGTAATTTCACCATCAAGTTTTTTGATGCTTCCATCGTTACAAATGACACCTGCTCGTTTTCTCGGTATTCTTGCAATGACTTTGAGTATGGGGATCTGTTTATACATAGGTACTTTTATGAGTATCCTTATGGCCTATTTTATCATGATTGGAGAACTCTTTTAGCACAACCTGTTAATTTCTTGAGCTGCCCTCATCCTGTAAACCAATCTACGTATGTAAATGCGGATCTTTGTGTTAAAAAAGACAGTATGGACAGGCACATATATGTAAAGCTTGGTCACATGAGTGCATCAGAGGTTGAAGAAATGTGTAGGATAGACCACACTGCTATGACTTCCATGACTTTTCCAGGAGGCTATAACAACTTTTCTCTTTTGGATGTCCATAGCTCTCTGCTGTATGGATTCGAACTCTCATGGTTTAATGGGCGTGGTGGCCAATGCAAAGGGCTACTGGATGGCTTTAGACTTCATTGCATGAGGAGTTGGACTCACAGTAAGATTAGGATTCGAAATCTGTAAATGTGTTTTAATCCTGATGTTTAATTGCAATAATTCTTCTTTTTTTGCCTGGTGATTGCAGAGAAAAGCAGTAAACAACAAGTGCTTTTCAAAATTATCTACTATGTCATGGAGGGTAAGAATTTTTTCGCTGTATATTAGCTTACCTTGATGCTTTTAGTAGGATCTTGATGGAATATAGTCATCGAATGCTTTGACGCGCAACATGCAGGCTTCTTGACAGTATCTTTAACCTTGTTATACCTTATATTATATTCAAGTGCTAATATTACGAATAGATCAAACTAACTTTGAACAACTGGTACTTGCAAGTTGCTAGTATTGCTGATAGTAAAAGAAGCTGAAATATAAAAAAGGTTCTTGCCGGTGCAGATTGTTGTGACAAACTGTTTTCTGTGCAATCAAAATCTGTAATCTTTCTGGGAGCAAATATTTCCTTGTTTTTCCATTAGGCTAGTGGCCCAAATATATAGATATTATTTTCATGTTTAATTAAATTTCTAGTTCGTGTTCCTTATCATCTGTATGTTCTTTATTTGCAGCTATCGGAAAAGTCATGGTGCTGATTATCGGTATGCTCCAATGTTCCTTTTTTTTAACAAGGTGATCTAATTTGATAAAGATCATCCTCAGAAGGAATGTACTCCTGCATATCTTTCATTTCATCAGCAAGTTCTTCTTGAAATAGCATAACCAATTCATTATAACAGGATAATAATCAAATTTATGTGTGCAGCATATACTCCTGATTTGAACATCAAAGCAACTCTGATGTGGCTTATAATGAATTGTATTTACAGGGTTCGGCATTGCAGTAAAGATCATCATCGGATGGCCAATTTTTCTGGGGCTTTTAATATATAAACTTCGTAGGAGACATTTATCGACGTTTGATGTAATTGAAAGCTTTTTGCAAAATCACAACAACCTCTCTCCGATCAGGTACTCTTACTCAAACATAAAGAAAATGACAGCAGGTTTTCGACAAAAGTTAGGCCAGGGAGGTTTTGGTACTGTTTCCAAGGGA
>JAYMSO010000103.1:0-11483 GCA_036897175.1 Plantago depressa | reverse complement strand
CATCATAAAGGCTCTAGATATAAGTGATTCTCCAATGAAGATGCAATATCCTGAAGTAGATCTTCTTGTTATAAGACAACCTGCATAGTCAGAATCATTGTATGCAGTGATCTTCATGCCTTCTTTATTTGAAAGAAAAATTCATAATCCAATATCTCCTTTAACAAATTCCCGTCTTTTCCACTCCATAAGAAACTCCGACAAATGCGTTGAATATGATCTAATACCCCCACTCTGTAATTGTATTTACCCCACTTTGTAAATGATAAAAATTATTAGGTTATATGGTGAATCATAACACTTTTTAAGATAGTCCATATATATATTTACTATTCAAAATAAGTTCATTGAAGTATTAAATCAATAGTCTTAAGTAGTATACAAACTTAATAATGTTTTATAAGAAAATATATTTTAATTTTTATACTATGTATAACAATGATTTTCAGTAAAAATTCATAATGTTTCTGGTAATAATTACAATGTTTGTCGGTATTTCCTACATAAATACGGTCCCATGAGACTTACTCATTTAATTTTTAATGATTAAGGGAGTGACTGGTATAAAACTAAAATGTACAAAATCGAATGAAAAACACCTAAATTTTTAAGTACTTAATATTTTAATTCTATACCAATTAATCCCTAAACAAAAAAATATTGGGCATGATTCAGTGGTTTTCGAAGGAAGAAAGTATATGTGATTTGAAGTCCTAGATCCACATATTTATGATTTTGTAAAAATGGATGAATAATCAATGAAATGCTTTCATTTGAAGACGGGCAGTGTTACTGAAGAAGCAAGCATCTCTCGATAGTAATTGACTGATTGACATACTGAGGTACGTACCTAATTTTTTAATAACATAAAGCTCCTCTCTATTACTAAAAAAATGAAATTAAATAAAGTCATGCAGGCAAGAGGCACTTTAAGCCTACCACGTCTTCTTGCTATTATATCATACATAAGGATATTTTTAGGTCCCATCCTTCCATGTCAAGATGTTGATGGATCCATCCTTTATGCATGGTCTTAATTAATGATTAGAGTATGTATTTTATTTCCTTCTCCAAACTCAAAAAGGTGTAATTTAATCTAATTACAGTTTGTAATCCACCATTTTTCCACAAGTATCCGTTACGTGCCACATCACCACTAATTTGACTGAGCCGGTTCTTTTTTAAATACGACTATCCCAACGGCATTTTTTACATTGACAAGTCTAACAGTCCTTCATTTACTCCAATACAAAACAATTATCTCATTACCTGCAGCAGTGTTTTTCTCCAGTGACAACTGACAAGTTGGTGGAGTTGAAAAAAAACCCAAATTTCCAGAGATGCAGTAACATTTGGCAAGAACAAATATAAAAGAAAAGGTGAAATGAAATTGGCAACTGCACATGAATTATACATATATTGATATATACTCAACTATGAATTACAAGCACATGAATCATTGTGCTTTTCAATAAAGATTTAACCAACAATGAACAAACTCTCAATTACTGAGACATTACCAATGCTCTATGTTTATTCACACACTTACAATAGCTGCTAATTATGTCTGTCACACACTGCTTCTCAAGACAGAACCCTTGGCTGGATGGAATTTCCTCATACATACACACAGCCTAGCAAATGGATTGCACAACAGTGCAAGCTCGAATATTACAGAAGCTTATTGCAGTATATATACTTTATACTTATGAGTTATAACACCCTACTGTCAATGTTTATTCAAAAGGTTTAGCAGTGAACCTGTCTCCCTGCAAACCGAGGCCAGTATGTTAGAGAAGAAGAGGTTTACGGTTATCAGAGGAGACTCAGGAGAGGAAAGTAAGAAGCCGGTAGTTGAAGGTAGGCTACAATGCTTGTTTGGAGTATTTGCATTGTGTTTGTCGAAAGAAGATTTGCTGATTACAGATTCACAAAAAATCGACGTGTGATCAATACTTCCAAGACATGTTTCTTTATGTACATCGGCTTAGAAAATTATAAGACCAATTAGCATGAAAAACTGATGAAATTTTCTGCCAGTGAATGTTCCCAAGAGGTCATTTTTCGCATGTAAACATTATGGTGACATAACTACTTTTTGGAACTGCGTGCTGCATATGTGGCGTAAATATCTGCAGGAGAAACAAACACATTTCACTGGACAGCTATTTTAACAATTTAACAAACAATCAAGTTTGGCATGTGAAAAACTCAGAAATTACCTGCCACCATAATGACTCGACAATTCGTGAGAAAAGCCAAGACTCGATCTTTTCTAACGCCACAATAAAGGTCAAGACATCCTCCCAGTCATCAGATTCAGGAATGGGCTTAGACTTGTTATTTCCCACGTTAGAATGTGGCAGTTCCGCAGCAGTCTGGCTGACAATGGCCCTCAGCATTATTGAATTTGATAGCCAGTAGCTCAATCTGTACAAAAAATTAATCGGCTGTGAATCTTTCATATCACAGAGTGCTCCAGTTCTTACTTTGATTATTTTATGCATATTAAGTTCCCTTAGAAAACCAACATGATGTAACACGTAATTTAAAAAGATCGACGTATCAGCATAAAACAACACAAATTCACTCAATTTAATTTATTTTGCAAGCAAAACTGACCTGGGGACATCGTTCCCGCACGCTTTAGAGACTAAAACTAAACCAGATGCAGCAGCTCTTGCAGCGCTTGAACGTTTAGCTTGAGAACCCGATCTGCAAGCATTAGTATACAATCTGGATAGCCTTCGAGCTGGGGCGTGGACTTTATTGCCGGAACATGCATGCTCTGCAACAACAGAATACAATCCAATCTCAAGAGCTGCTATTTCCTTCAATTCTTCCTCAAGCACCTCTGCTTTAGCTTTCCATTCATTTTTACCAACAGGAACCTCAACTCTCGCTTCTTTACTTTCAGTAACTCTACCCTTCTTCTTTAATCCATTCGGTATATCAAGATCTGCTGGTTTTCCACCACTGTAAAGATCAGTTAAAGATCCCTTTCCATTAACCGAACCATGTATCACGGACTGCACGTGATTTAACCGAGCTTTGTTGCCACTAGCTGGCGGAAATGCAGGTGCTTTTCTATTCAGATTAAGAGTATCACTCCTCACCGGTGCTTGCCTTCTAGAATCATCATCTGACAATTTCCCTATCAATCTGCTCTCTGACATATGCAATGCATTATCTCTTCGTTCCCTCTGGTCATTCTCGTAATAATCTGCTAAGTCTTCCCCGTAATTCCGTGTGCTGTTACCAGATTTATATCTGCTATTTCCAATCACATCATGGAAATTGTTTGACTTTCCACTTGTATCACGAAAGCTTATTGATGATGGAGAAGATGTGATTGCGGGACCAATAGAGTTCTTCTTGAGAGTTGTCATACTTCGCTCCGGAAACTTGGGCACAGGAGCAAACTCATTCCGGGATGGTGACTCAAATGACCCTGCTGTCCTGGATGACTGTGAAGAAGCATCATCATCTGTGTAAGAAGCAAATTCTGATTCATTATCATCGATGTACGAAGAGTTAGAGCCTTCCCTTTCAACTGGCTCAAGACTAATAGTCAAAGCTGACGGTGTCAGATTATTCGAATTCTTCCTGAAACTTAACGGAGCATCAATGCTCTTGATTTCTTCAGTCAAGCCATAATCTGCCAAATTTACCAAAGCTGTGGCCAGAAGACTTCCTTTAGCCTTATCCTTACGAGGCTCAAACAAGCTAAATTCTAAATAGTTTTTACGAAACTTTTCAGGAGCTCTTTTATCTCGGTAAAGAGTTAAAGGAAGCATGAAAGATTCATTAAATACTATATTGGAATCTCCAGCTACTGAAAGGAAGGATCCAGAATTCTGATCACCATTTTCCCATTGAAGAAATACCGTTTGAACCGATTTCAAAGATTCTGATGGAGGCCAAGGTCTAATCTCTTCTACATGGACAATGTATTCAAGTTTAATAGCAGCACCCTTCTTGTGCTTAGACTTCAGCCCAAGAACCATAGCTTAGCTTGCAAAAGGTATCAAGGGATCTAGTGATAACCAAAATCTAATCAAGAAAACTGAAATTCGATCGATTTCATCACTTCAACCCAAGAACCATAGCTTAGCTTGCAACCGGTATCAAGAGGGCTCGTAATACCTAATCAAGAAAACCGAAAAATTCAATCAATTTCATCAGAGAAAAGACCACCATTGACTAATAGCAGCTCTTAGACAAGATACCCAAACAGGTAAGTGACAGCAACAGGGAAAGAAAACATTTTTACCAAATAAGCAAAAACGGAATGAAGAGATCAAGCTATATGAGATCATTAAAAACATCAGAAAAATCAATACCATCACATATTCACATTGCAAAGCAAACAAAGTCAGCTTTTCCACATTTTCAGTAAACAATAAGAGCAATAATCACAACAATCTCCCAAACAAGAAATAAAGAACTGAAGGGGCAATCATGAATCAGCTAATCATCTATCTACCAAAAGAGCAACATTCATCATCAGTCATTTTAGAACATTATAAACCACAAATGATCAACCCGTCAAAAGCAAAATTAAAGAATAACGAAAGGACATAAAGTAAAGATTGGACCTTTAGCAGTGACAAACAGAGAATTTCCTTTGCTTGCTGCAAATTGCAAATGCTTTAACTCTAGATGCCTGAATCTTTATGCAGATGTGATTGGATTCTTTGTTTGTTTGTGGAGAAAGCAAGGGGGGAGTGGAAAAGGAGTAGTAGTACGAGCGTGATGAGCGTTAAAAAATCCAATTCTGTCAGTGTTGTATTTCCATGTGAACAAGTTCTTGTCTTGAGCGATGAAAGAGAATGATGAATTGAATTTGGTATTATGTACATAATTATTTATTATTTATTAATAACAACAAAAGTAAGTAGCATTATTATTTCTGGATGACTTAACCGCGTTCCTTTTCTTCTCTCTCCTCGCCATTTTCAGTAACTATTGCAGATTGAGATATATTCTTGGTTGAAGAAGGATGGAAGATGCTTGAAAAGGGTGACTTGGAAGATGAGGTGTTTTATTCTTTGAAAAAAAAATTAAAAAAAGATGAGGTGTTTTGACAAAAAAAAAATTTCAACATTTTTTTTTTTAAAAAGAACGCGTCTTACTCTCTTTCTTTTTTTTTTAAACATTTCATTGGTATGTCTACTTCTTTATGTACTGCAGTCTACATTTCATTGGTTGTTCTTTATGTACTACAGTCTAAATTTCATTGGTTGTAACATTCTATATTTCCATATTCTTCTTATCATTTTATTTTTTCACAATTCCTTATGATTTCAATATTATTTTTCATGGAAGAAAAAAAGATTGATCTGCATTAGATCCACAAAGTTGATAGTATACCCACAACCACAAATTTAAGAGCCTTGGGCTCTACCAACTTACCTTGACGGGCTTTTGTTTTGTAACCTAACCGGTGTACATTATGTCCTTTATCAAACTGGTGGTCCATTTAAAAACTTTATACTATGGACATAAATATAGAAAAGTGGTATTGTCTAGAAACATTTCGAAACACTATACAAGAAATGAGCAAAGATATGATCCCCATTTCAGAATATAGTAGCACTAATGAACTATATCAGTGGAATATCGAACGATTATGGACTCGAGTGGTATATATGGGACTTAAGCGGTCTTGAGTTCAAGAGTCGATCATGTAATATTCGGCTGGATAGCCACCCTAAAGAAGGGTTAGAGTCTGCTTGGCGGAATCAATTCTGTGCACAAAGTTTATACAAGGAACAAACTTTTCTCACATGAGGTGCCAACTTTCCTCAAACAATTCAAGAAGTTGTTGATTCTTGAGCTCTCTCTCATCTTTCTTACCCTTCAACTTTCCGCCTACATTTCCACCTTCGATCTTCTCGTTTCCGTTCGTGACCACATCCTTATAACTGGACCTGGAAGCATCTGCTTTCCCAAATGAACTGTTATGATCATCCTGCGAACAATCAGACGCTGGTGATGAAACTGCAGACTTAAAAGATGAATAGCTAGCAGATTCTGAGAAACCATCAATCGACTTTCTTTTGTTTTCTAATGTTTGTAGCCTCTTTAGTGATTTATGAATCACCTCAGATAAATTGGCAATTGAAGGCTCCACATGAATGTCCTTAGCTTCATTCGTTGAATATGTCTTTTCTTCAACGGGTGTAATATTCACATCTTCTTGCATATGATCAGCAACTTTTTCTATGTGGTTGACATCAACTACAATCTCCTTTTCTACCGTGTTTCTTGAAATCAGGTAGCTACAAATCCAGTCAAGAAAACAGAACTGGTGCAGGATATTGGGAATGTCTGTCAGTAAATCATCAAACTTGTCTGGCAAAGCTTCTGCTCCATAAACAATGTCATCAATCACATCGAAAATCGTTTTGGATGGAGGGAAAACTAACTCAACCAAGTGTTCCATGGTGAGTATGTAATCATCTATGAAAGATGACACTGCTAGCCATTTAGTATAAAGCATGCTGTACAGGAGAGACATGATGAAACCCAAAAATTTGACAGCCAATTTGGCTGTTGATCCAATCACTCCATCAAATTCTTGTATTCTTGTGCCTGATTTTCGAACACTATCTTTGATTTTGCACCCTTGTGACCTCCTTTTTTTTCCCCTCTTTCTTATTGATGGCTAATCTTGCTGCACATCTTTTTTATGATCAGGCTATAACTGGAGATTCTGTGGCTCGGAAGTTTGACAAAGCTAGATGTGCACTTGGAGATAGTTTAAGACGAGTTGAAGATATTGTTCCACAAACCATTGGCAGTCAGGTATTAATTGATCTTAATCCAACTGTAATGAAAGGTAAATTTGCATGATTACAATGTTAACCTGTTCTGGAAATGGATTGTTTCTCAGATTGCTGAAATTTTAGATGAGCTTGGGAGGATTGAGTTCACACTTGATCCAACAGAAAAGCAAATTGGTGATGAGATCATATCATTACTCCAACAAGGGAAAAATTTCAACAGCAATTCTAATGATAATAATGAGCTCGAATCTTTTCACCAAGCTGCTTCAAAACTTGGTATTACTTCCTCAAGAGCAGCACTTAGAGAGAGAAGAGCCTTAAAAAAACTCATAGAAAGAGCCCGTGCTGAGGAAGACCAAAGGAAGGAGTCTATTATTGCTTTTCTTCAGCATCTCATGAGAAAGTACTCAAAGTTGTTTAGGAATGAGTTCTCAGATGACAATGACTCTCAGGGTTCAACACCTTGCTCACCTACGGTCAAGGGATCTTTTGAAGATAATTGCATGCTTGCTCGCCGTAGTTTTGCATTTGATCGTCAATTATCAAAACTTAGTTCTTTCAATTTCAAGCCAAATTTTAGGAGATCGGAACAGATGCCAGTCCCCCCAGAGGAATTACGGTGTCCAATATCGTTGCAACTTATGTATGATCCTGTTATTATAGCTTCAGGGCAAACGTATGAACGTGTTTGCATAGAAAAATGGTTCAGTGATGGGCATAATACCTGTCCTAAGACTCAGCAGCAGCTCCCTCATCTTTCGTTGACACCTAATTACTGTGTGAAGGGTTTGGTAGCTAGTTGGTGTGAACATAATGGTATACCTGTACCAGACGGACCACCAGAGTCACTAGATCTCAACTACTGGAGGCTAGTTATGTCCGAAACCGAGTCTGCAAATTCAAAGTCGTTAGAAAGTATTGGTTCATGCAAATTTAAGGGCGTTAAAGTGGTACCTTTGAACGACAGTGGTGGTATAAAGGAGGCTGAAAGAAATGAAGAGGAAGAAGCTGTTTCTGAGAAGGAAGATGCATATATAGTTCAGCCATTCGAGCGATATGAGGATTTTTTGAACGTCTTACAGAGGGAGGATAATCTAATGAAGAAAACTAAAGTGGTGGAGCAAATAAGGCACCTGCTAAAGGATGACGAAGAAACCAGGATGTATATGGGGGCTAATGGTTTTGTGGAAGCCTTGCTGCAGTTTCTGGAATCTGCTGTCTCTGCCAGGGATGGTGTGGCTCAGGAAATGGGAGCGATGGCTCTCTTTAACCTCGCTGTGAATAACAACAGGTGACTTGCATATTCTTAATCTCCCAGTTGATACATGCACTTACTAATGCAACCACGTATGAATAGTTTTTCTCAATGACCGTTATAGAATTTAGCTGCATTGTAAGTTCAACTGTATATCTTCTTTCGCTCTCTTGCACAATTATCAGTTACACACGCTCTGATCATTTTATGTTCTATGAACAAACACGTTAGTGTAAAAAAAACCATGCAGCAAGTCCCCCAGTCTTGAGCATTCATAACATGAATCTTCTTTCCCTCAACATGAACTAGAACTAGACGCTTTCTGCCTTCTGGCATATATCTCTCGTAATGTCATGCATTAATCATGATCCTGTCAATGCATATAGACGCCTTTGTTACATTGTTAGTAGCTGTTGCAAGTTACTGCTAATTCCCCATCATCATCCAAGTTTCATGAGCCATTGTTTCACAATTACAATTGTATCTATTATTGGCGTATAGTTAAGGGATTTCTTTTTTCTTTTTCTTAAACAACTCACTCATGTTTTCTCATTGTTTTCAGAAATAAAGAACTTATGTTGGGATCAGGTGTGCTCTCAATTCTCCAGAAAATGATAGCGAATCCTGATTCTACTGGAGCAACCACAGCCCTTTACGTGAACCTCTCCTGCCTTGAAGAGGCTAAACAGATCATTGGGACCACTGAAGCTGTACCTTTCTTAATATCGGTCCTCGAACATGAAACAGACTTACAATGCAAACTCGACTCCCTCCACACTCTCTATAACATTGCCAGTCACCCTTCCAATATACCCCACCTTCTCTCTAATGGCATCATCAATTGCCTCCGAACTCTCATCACACAACCAACAGATAACCGTTGGACAGAAAAATGCATTGCGGTCCTAATTTACATAGGTTCTACCCAAACTGCAAGAGACGAGATGATATCCTCTCCTGGCCTTATCTCTAGGCTAGCTAGCATCTTAGACATGGGTGAGCCTGTTGAGCAAGAACAAGCCGCAGCTTGCCTTCTTATATTATGCAATGCGGACGAGAAGTGCAGTGAAATGGTTCTTCAAGAAGGGGTGATACCTTCTTTGGTATCAATATCAGTGAACGGTACAGTGAGAGGGAAACAGAAAGCTCAAAAGCTTCTGATGTTGTTCCGAGAGCAAAGGCAACGGGACCCATCCCCTGTTCGCATCCGACAGCAGAGTGGTAGTACTGACATGCGGACGCCCTTGCCTCCTGATGAGCCTAAGCCGTTGAGCAAGTCGTTTTCGAAGAAGAAAGTTGGGAAGACGTTGAGTTTTTGGTGGAAGAACAAGAGTTTTTCTGTGCACCAGTGATGGAAAGTCACATTCGTATCATCATCATCAGAAATGCTGTAGTATTAGATATTTGGCTAGTGCTGTAAATTCATGTTACCTCTGCAGCGTTTTCTTCTTCCTGGTCTTTGGGCTTTTTCTGTTGTTTTAGATATACAATGGATAGATGTATAGGCCCTTTAACGGATGGGTTTTTGCTTCGAATTCTCTTCGAACAATTCTCGTATACAATTAGAAAAGTTTAGGGTTATTTGGGACTTTCTTTCTCATTTGAAGTTTTAACTAATGTCTCGACGTGAAGTTAGTGGGAGTTGGACATGGGACCTGAAAAGTAAAAATAAAAACCACTGGAAAAATCATTTCCAGTCTTAGGTTGCACATGGACTAATAGTTTAAATTCGAAAATCGACCTACTTAGAGACGATAGCAAATAAATCATTGTTGTGAGCTATGTTTTAAAAGCCGGAACCAGAGGTTGAGCCGGTTCTATATGAGTTAAAACTAGTTTGCTAGATTTTAGGTTTGTGTTGTGGACTTGTGCCAAGTTCCGTATTGCTTTTTTCTTTCCTGAAACTTCACCGTTGTTTTGATCTTGCAACACACTGTACTCGGTGAAGCCAAAAACCCTTCATTTTCTTTAAAGATGGGAAACTTGGTGACAATTTGTATTTTGGTCTTTGCACGGTTAATCCTATGACCAACTTAATCCACATGATAATGCCACCTGTTGAAAAAGAAGTGATAAAAGATTAATTAGAATAGAAAAATATGTACTAAAATATGAGAGGAGGAGAGTATCTTATACCAATCGTAGGTCTGGAAACAATCACACATCCGAGTAAATCCATTTCTTCTTTCAATCATTTTTACTTTTACTTTTCAAACATAAAGTTGAGATTGTGATTTGTGATTAATGATACGTTATCTTCGTCTGAACAGAAAACAGAATAGAGCTAAACTGAACTGAATTATAATATCTCATCATATCAGTTTTATTGTTTTAAGTATACCAAATTTTAATTTTGATTTAACACTATCATTAAGAAAATCAAAAGTGGAAATCAATAATAAATTAGAAGTACAAGTATATCGTTATGTTTTTTTCTAAGGAGTTCAAACCAAACTTCAAAGTGAAAAAAAGAAAACATGAATCAGAAAATAGTGAAGGAAGAGAGGCCACGTGAGACAAGTTCAAAATAACCATAGGAAATAGGTCATCCACGTTACTACGTACTCCGCCGATCGAGTGGAGACATCCGCTGATTACAAGTGTTGTATCGAAGCGTTAATGACAAAATTAACCATTCCCCATGGTACAACTTTATTTAAAAAAATATTGTGGATACAATACACCTATTGTACATGCCAATAGTACGGAACAGTGTTATTATATGGACGTACATGCCCCCCAACCCAGACATATTTCGAAAAAGAAATTAGGTTTCTCCTATACCATGTTATAGAAGCTCATAGTATAATTTAGATATTGTACCATGATTATACTTATTACAACACACTCAATCACCAGGAAGAATCATTACAACATGCTCTTGGCTAAAGAAAATAAAATAACCCCATATTGATATTAAATGAAGTATTAAGAAATACATTTTTGGCAATTTCATTCCGAACATAACTGCAATATTTAGAAATTATAGTGCATATACATAGAGAAAATGATTTCGACCCCATACTTAAGCTCCAATGACATTATCATTTACCCGTTATGATATATAATGATTATTAATATAAGAGACCATTATATGGTGTGACTATAAAAATACCCAAACAAACCAATTATATCAATTTACTAAATCATTTAATTTAATGGTCTAAGATGTTTATTTGAGTGTTTTATTCGTCCTTTTCCATCTTAATGCGTACTCATCGTGAAATACAACGAGGGGGTGGGGGTGATGGAGGAGCTCGATTTATTCGGTTTATTGTTCTATATGAGTTAAAACGTAAGTAGGAACTATAGCATAAGTTGATTTATTTAATCTTCATGATATTCCGTTTCCATAAACTTCTTTCCGTGTATAGTGTCTCTCCTTAATGTTCATGGTGGTTATCAATATTGAATGGGTAGAGAACGTCTCCACCAAC
>JAYMSO010000102.1:0-11489 GCA_036897175.1 Plantago depressa | reverse complement strand
AAAACGGACAAAATAACAACGAAATTACAATCAAAAAAATAGATATAAGAGTTTACAGCAAATTATACAGACAGATAAAGTGCACGCAAAAAAGAAGATATAGAGTACAAACAAAGAGCTTCGTCAAGAGAAACATCGTATGGATTTTAGCTCAAGATACGATTCTACTCTACGAATTGGTCATTCTTTTTTCTAGCAGTTTGAAAGTTTTAAGAATTAATCAAGACCATAACTATGATGCTGTTTGTTATTGTGTCTAAAATGGATCACTTCCGTTTATTTATATTATATAGCGGGAATTTGTATGGAAATTACTCGATATAATGAATTCTAAAGACATCGCGCGCGATTCCTTGGTTGGGTTCCACTATGATTTACAAGTAATTAAATTAACCGAGCCTTCTTGTGATGCGGAGATACTACAATAATAAATAATAATAATGATTTAGAAATATGTATGATATTGATTTCCTTACTTATAACTATATAAAATATTAAGAGCTCTGGTATTCACTTTATCTTCGCTATCTATTTTTCTACTTTTTTTTATTATCTACTTAATTCTTTATTAGTAGGATGAAGGAAGGTCTATTTTACTTATTTACTTAGGGTTTAGTTTTGCTTCTCGGGGACGCTAGAGGTATATGTAGGCTTTCTCAATCTTTCATTCTGTCATTCTGTATGTTTGTTTTACCCCAAACTAAAGAAGTAATTTATTTAATCCTTAGAAGTAATTTATTTAATCCTTCAAGCTGTTTCCTTCAAGCTGTTTCCTTCTGTTAACACTGCAACTCTTCTAGAAGTATTCTTTACTATACGATATATTTGAGAAAGAAAGTACAAATCTTTTTACTCTGATTCCTGCTTTTCGCAGTTCTTGTGCTTTCGGTCGAACCTATCTTCCTGTTGGCCTATACTATACTTTATATAATATTTTTTAAATACAATACATTTTTATAAGGAATCTATACTGTGTTCCAGATTCCAGGAGAAGTGTACATCCATCACGACTTATAAGTGTGCTTCTATCCTCTTTACTTTTGGGTTGAGAATAGCCAATTGCTTTGTATTGGATTATTTCCTCTAGCAGGTATGTATAAATAATAAAGAAGGATCCTTTTAAATAAAATCTTGTAACTGATGTTGTATCCATTGGAAGGAAAACTCTGCCTTTCATTATCATTATTTGTTGTCTAATGTGTTCTAAGAAAGAGGATGAAATATATATACAGCTAACGTCTAGGAGAACATGCCTTGCTCTTATTCACGATTGAGATTTTACCTGTTTGTTATAAATTGTTATAAAAAATATAGCTAAAATAATGTAATTAAGAATTGATTGCATTTCTCTTATTATATCCAAGATTCTTTTTGTCCGTTTTTAGTGTCTGTTTATTCTTCCATTCTATTTTCGTTCTTTTTTTTCATGCTCAAGTGTCTTCGCTCTATTCTTGTTGTTACTCCTAGGCCTTATGTCTAAGTTTTCCTTTTCTCATTATTTATTTATTATACCACCATATTAGCATATTAGGCTGAAGGAACCTATATTCACTCAAATAAATTACTCGATAGATGTTTTGAGAGTTGATCACCAGGGAGGGTACCATTTCTAACCCTTTATTTATAGTAACGTATAGTAACGGATTCTTATTTACTAGCAACACGTCTTGTCTTAATTCTAAATAAAATTTCAAAGGAAGTGATCCATAGCTAATAAACCAATCCTAAATCTAAGTACTTACTCTTTCTTATTTTTCCCTGGTTTCTCACCTCGGTGCTAAGGAAATGCTGTTCTAAAGTTAGGTGGCATGCTAATTCAAGTTAATCAAGGATGAAAAGAAAAGAGATGGCGCAGTAAAAGCCAATGACGAATACTAAACAAAGGCGGAGAGTTGTGGATTTTTTTTCGAAATAAATCCCTAGAAAATTACGAATTTTGAAGTAATTGTATATCTCGTAGTATAAGGACTTTTACACAAACAAATTTTACACAAATAATAAATAAACTTAATATTATAAAATATAAGTATTCGCTGCTGTCTTACTATATAAAGCTAAATATAAGACTCTTTTTTTCCTAGTCGCTAAAAATAAGAACCAACAACAGATGTCTCTAAGCCTTTTGCAAACCATTATTCTTCATATCACAGAATAGAAATCCCTTGTCCAAGTACTCCCGTGAATATTCTTTTCTTAAGGACTGCCTTTAGCATCTTCTAAACGACTTACTACTTTAGAGAATTTGAATCAAAAACTTTTGACCCAAGAATAGAATAACTCAGTCCTTTGTTTGATTCTTTGAGAAGAAAAAGAAGATAAATGTCAGAAAGATATTGCTTTAAAATTAAAATGTATAAAACAATATACAAAATGAAAGGGTATGCTACAATACATTGATGGTGGATAACTGCTTAGAAATGACTTCATTTATTCATTCTTCAGTTAATCGTAACCGTGGAAACAAGACACCCGAGCTGGCATTAATAAAATATCCCTTAATTAGCTTAATTAGATTGATTCTCCTGAACAGACGTGTTACACCTAATTAAGACAAATCTTTGTATATATTATATTTGTGGAATTTGTGGACCGAGAACTTGTCTGAAGAGATACAGAAATAGTAAATACTCACTACATTATTTATTAAAAACTAAAGCAAAGCAAACACGGATTACAGTATAGATAACCGTCTCAGAAAGAAAATTAAGTTAATGCATTCTAATCCTTTCCATTTTCAAGATCTTTTCGTATGTATCTAATATAGGTTTTCGCTTTCAAACTGCCTAGAAGAATTATTTAATCGAATTGAAAATAGATCTTAAAACACAGTGACCCCAGAACTCTTGTATGTAGTATAGAAGTAAAACTTATTGTTTAGTATGCTTGGTAGTATTTTGCTATAGGATGGATGTCTGCTATGTCTTATGGGTGTTGGGTTACGATTTACTTACTGAACTCTAAGCAAGCAAAGAACTTAGCCCAGTTCTTTGTGTCCTAGAATGTACTTATCTCTTTCCTTTTTTGCAGGGATTAATTAACCTCTCTACTACAAGAAAAAAAAAGATATACATTAATAAATTATATATATATATATAGTTAGTTAAATGACAAGGTAGCTCTCTTTCTTATAAGTGTGAAGAATCAATGATAAAGAAGAAATTAGTAGTGGTAGGAGGAGGGATAAGACGACATCTAAACGAAAAGAGACAACATAGATCCAAATAGCCAGATGACATAAAGTTTTTTAGTAAGTAGTACATGCCTAGCAACAATTACCAACAAGCAGGAGAAAAGGAAGAAATTTCGGGCTACTTGTTAAAGACTTAGATTGATATCTATATCTATAATTTGACATTGTTTTGTTTAAAATTTGTTTAAATAAAGAAAAACACATTTTCCTTACATCGACTTGTTGTGCTTTTTTTTTTTATAACCATCATGAAATACAGAAGAGTTAGCTTATAATTCGTTATTAAGAATCATTGCCAAGAGAACAAAGGGAAAAGACTAGATAACACACATCATTGAAACGAAAATATCTAATTACAGAAGAAGGGAAAACATATCCGAAATATTTAACAAACAAACAGTAAGCTATTTAATTATCTTATTTATTACAAATCGAATAGAGAGAAATAATAAGAATAATAAGGAATTGTAATAGCTTGAGTTATCAGTGAGGTACGCCCTATTAAATAAAAAAGTATCACACTTAAAGTCAAAGGACCTTCCAGCACTTAAAGAAGATGGCATTTATCGGGAATTCCGGCACTATATATAAGTCCTTTCTACCTCTAACTAAATAAGGAAGATGTTGATAACCTCTAGTTGTAAAAGTGTAAAATAAAGTGCCCAAGAGGCTCGGTGGTGGAAAGAAAAGTATTGCATGCATAGCTGTCTGAAAACGAACAACCAAAACAAAAGAACTTGTAGTAAAGGGGGACATAGTACCAGTGCCTTAACGAACGGTTTAGTAAAGAACTAGACCAAAAGATCATTAACAGATATTCCATCCCTAAGTTGGAAAAAAATACTTGGAGGTTAATCATATTGTTGTTGTTGGCGCAAATAAATGTAATTCTTCATTTATAGTTCGATTCCTTTGTTTGGTGTGTAGAGTTTCCGAGATTTTTAGTAAGAGAGCACAACGTATCTTATGAGTGAGCCATTAGAATAGCAAGTAAATTCTTTAGAAATAGATAAAAAAAGCGGAAAATACAGGACTTCTCTCAGAATCAAAGACTACTACTACTCCAGTCGGCTAAGTTAGAAGCTGTACAACTTTATTTTTTTCTTATTTATTTTTATTTGAAATTATTATTTGATACGCCTAAATTAGACTTAAAGACTTAAAATAGCACAACAAGTATCTTTACATATAATTTATTATCCTTCGGTCATATTTTGATTCTTGTTACATTCATTGTTTTGAAAACATTAAAATTCTTTCTACGTTTTGTTGTAAGGCCAGGCCCGCCATCATGTAATAGAAAAGCCAAATATGTCTCTTCTGTGCGTTGTAGATCGTGAGCATTTCCCTGACTCTCTTTCTTTTTTCGAAATAACACTTACTTCGATATTTGTCACCTGCCATCTTATGCCTTGTTTTCTGTTACCTGCCGTATCTTCTATATAAAATCTTATTATTATTATCTTCATCAATTGGATTGACTCCAAATTCTTCTCAAAAACCAAAAGTTACGTTAGTAGAATTAGTAGAATAAGAAAGGACATTGCGCGAAGAGAAAAACAGAGAGTACCTATCACTTACTTGGACAAAAAAGGATGGGACATAGACATAGAGAATATTGCCTGCAACAAGAAATATTTGTACTTTACTTAAATATTTCTTACTTAGTTAGAGTTCTTAAGAGGTTCTCCAAATATAGATAGAACAAAGAGTTGGAAATTACACGACTTACTTCCTCTACTAATACGACGGATCTCGAAGAACTTCAAAGTGCCTTGGGTAATATAATATAGAATTTCAAACCTCCTTACTTACCTACTTTATATATGTAAAAATAAAAAAAGCGGACCATCTAAGAACCAATCCAAAAAATGCGTTCTTCAAGAGAATCTTTGAACTCAATTTGATCTATTCTCCTTATTTCTGGCATGACGCGGACAAGATATAAATCTAGACGTAATGTTATGTTAATGTTTTGCAAAAATGATAGCCTTGCTTGCTGTCTGGTTAACAATCTAATAACTCTAAATAGGGCCATAAATTCCCTTCTAAGTAGTAAAAGATTAGATTCGCGGTTACATGGTGCATCAAAAAAACCATACATAAATCAAAAAGAGACGGGCAAAGAGAAGATAGACCAATTCATTAAATCATCATTTGCGTTGAAAATAATACTAAAAAAACCCTTCCCCTAGAAAACGTGTCTACTATCCGCACGTTGAGCCACTCCTATATCGCTTTCTTAGACCTACTATCTAGAACCCAATTCCAAGTATTAATTTTAATGGTTGATTGAAGTATCTTACTAGAGAAAAGCTGCTGAAATACCTATAGACAAGAGAATAAGAAGTATACTCTAGAGCTCTCTGTTATAATTATAGGCAATTTTAATCTAAGTAAAGAAAGAGTCTTTGAACTACTAAAACTACTTAACTTCTATCGCCTCTCAAAAGACGTATACGATTATATAACTTTTTATCTATATCTATAATATGGCATATTATACTACTCTTTGTAAGCCACATTTCTTTCCTGTTTGTTTAATTAATTGGATGAAAAAGCAAAAGACTTTATGGGTAAAGAAAGAAGGGTATACTTGTGTATGTATGATATGTATGAAGAAAAGAAACACGCGGCAGAACGTAGTCATTAAGATGTCATGTCGCGAGGCTTGAGAAAAAGTATAAATTGATTTAATATCTGAACTTATGGAAAATATACATTAAGAAAATCCAGCTTATCTAATCTAAAAAGATGCTCCTCCTCTAGCAAGACCAAGTATTCGGATTAAAGAAGTATATACTGCCTAAGAACTCTTCCATTCCAATTGTTGACGACCTAATTCGTTATTCATTATTTATATTATTTATAGTTCGACTTTGACGTGCGAGACTACCTCTTCTACTATTTTTACTATTTTCTTGAAAAAAAAAATGAAAACGAAGTAATTGTTACGTAAATTATAATATGATTTGCTCGCGTAGATTTTGAACTACTTAGCCGTTATTTATTTCTCTTTATCCTGTGTTCATAGTTTTTACTTGACTTTAGACCTTTTTTGCCATTCCTCAATTATAGTTATTTCCTAACTAACCTAAGCCTGTATCACGAGTTTCTATTTAATTCCTTTCTAGGCAGGCATGTTCAATATGTATTGTATACAAGCTAATTCTTCTTAGTTAAGAATTCTGTCCTTTTCCGCATCATAAAGCATAACCACTTATTCCCTGACGTGCAAACAACACAAACAATCTATACTCCTTAAATTGAATTACTCTCCTAGCTCTTTTTTAGAAGCAGTTATAATAGATTTCTTAGAACCGAGAAAAAGTACAATCTTCTTTCTTCTGGTGCTTTAATTTTCTATCCATGTTTATAGTTCGACTTTTTTTTCGATCCAGGTCTCCCAGCGACATATTTCTTATTATTTGCAATTATGTTCTGTTTTACAAATGACAGTATCCTATGATTGATTATATATAGAAGGTGTTAATTTCGATACTTAGAGTATTATTACATAGAAGAGAATATAGCCCTTTACTTTTTTGTATATTCTTCTTATCGTATTATCTACACCGTCTTCTTAATGCAGTATTTTTTTGATTCCTTCCTACATCTTTTCTTCCTACTCTATACACAAAGCATTCTTCTAAATATCCCATATCCCTCATATAGTTCTTCTGAACTTTAAAGATAAACTAAACATTTTTATTACATACAAAACAATAATACCACGTATACCTAGAAGTAGAGTAAGGCTAAGGAAATATAATATGATACATAGTAGACATATTGAATAAAGTAACTCTTAACTAGAATACTTATATTATACTTATATTATAATATAACGCGTACGTATTGGTACATAGGGAAAAAGAAAGAGAATTATTTACGATGTTACGATGCTTGGTTATATATATACTACTTAAGATTTCTAGATTTATAAAAAAACGGTATATTTTAGACTCTGTTCTACTCTTTTTTCCATAGCTCACACTTCTAGGTATAGGTCAGTCTATGAGAATAGCTTTAGGTGTACATAAATAGGAAAGACATGAGAATTTTCTGAGAATAAAGTCAATAAAGATTTAAAAAAGTTTTCGTTTCTCTGTGATAGTCCATCATCTATTAAGTAACTTTAGTAAACAACTAGCCTGGTTTTTAAAAGAAAATCATGGCCGACTGAAAAGAAAACAAGAATAAGAATGAAAGTAAGAGTTTAAGCTGGGGTATTTACTTTCTGGGATAGCTGCTTTACGCCACCTAGAGTATTATATCTTCTTGGATTGGATACGATACACACACCTAATAATATACATACACTATAAGAGTTTTCACGATAAACATTTTGTCCGGAATCTTTCATAATTAGATTTTTTACCACACTTCATAAGTTATCTCTATTTTCTCTTTTGTTGGAATAACACCTAACAACATACCTGTATAATATTTATTTATATTTTCTTTTTATATAGCATTTTAGTTTAGCAAATCAATAACAAGCAAATCTTGGAAATGAATAATTACGTCGTATGGAATATTTCTAAAATTGATTGGGACACCTAAAAGTTGTAAAAAAAAAGTTGTAAAAAAAGGTCGTGTTGCGACGAGGAATTCTATTCGGCTAGTAAATTAAGAATTGGAAATATTGACAAGGACTCTCTTATTAAAGGTTATTAAAGGCAAGCATCGAGATTCAAAGCCCCGAGTCCTAAAATTAGATATCCTGCCAGAAATAAGGAAAGTACACAGAGGTGCGTAAGTTAATATATAAATATATAACTAAGTTCGTCTATTCGACGAATAAATATAAATAAGTCGATATATCCAACAAGTATTTGGAAAAATTGGTAAGCTAAATTTATCGTGAGGAAGCTAATTGGTTGATGGATTGATAGTCACATATTCTTATTTGTAAGTAATTCATTGACGAGCTTAGATATCCGTTCTAATATCTAATAACTGTTACACCCGTTGTAAATAAAAGCAGAACCGGAACTGGCAGCAGACAGAGTCATTAGGGAATGAAAGCAATGTAGTAAAGTTTATTTGGTTAGAGATAGAAGGCCTTTCCTTCCGTTCTACTCATGTAGTGTTATAGTAGAAATAACTAAAAAGTGTCTTTTCTTTGACTCTTTTTTATTAATTCATTTACGTTTCTTAAAGGTAAGCTATGTAGAAATAAGTTTCGTTCTCAATGCATTTCTTCGCGCAACCCTGATTATCTCACCAAAACTAAAGTATTGCATATGTCATATTTAGTCTTGTGTATTAATTACTACCGAAAATACCGAAAAGTCGTAAAAGGAGGGATTTCAAAAATTCAAAAAAGATTCAAAGAGAGAGATGGTCGCATCGAAGCAAGTAGAGATCAAAATGTTGGTGTAAGACAAAAAGCAGCAAAAAATCCCATGTTTAATAATCTAAATAAATGCTTGTTTGTTAACAGTTATTAGTTTGATTATCGCATTTGTAAGGAAATGACGCCTTCTATTCTATATATACACTATTATTCTTTTTATTTATATAACACCTTGAAACGGTACTACATAGGCTTAGCACTCTATTTATTAGTATATGCTATAAGCTTTCACCACTATCCTTATTGTCTTTATCGAGGTAGCACGTTGCTTGCTTTGAAATTTAAATAATATAGGATTTCTCCTGCTGCGGGGAATCTTGCTGCTTTGGCTCTACTGCGTGTTTTAGTGAGGTAATATTGTAAGTAATGGAAAGATTTCTTTATATCTAGAAATGTAGTTGACCTATTCATTAACGTCCTACCCCTCCTTACCTAAACTTAATAGCTTTTTTTTAGAGGTTCATATCATAAGACAAAAAAGATAATTTATTAGTCGATTAGATGTATGTCATAGCGTAGCAAGGATAAGAGAAAGAGGTATAAACTTAACGCGTACAACAAGGTTTTCTAGTAGCTGGTTGGTATTTTCTGCCTATAATTTTTTGTGTTACTTGAATATAGAACTAAAAAATAAATGTAAATGGATTATTTACTTCTTCTATTCCATATTTATATCTTATCTGATAGAAAAGAAAAGTCTACGAATTAAGAAATCTTGTTGTTTAAGGGAAAGCTGTGCTAGGCATCTACTCGCAATATCCCGCAACGCAATATATATAAAATATAAGAATGAACCGTGTTTTATAACTGGTTTCAGGGATGGCTGTTTAACTCAGTCTAGTAGCGATGTTGTTTGAAATCTTAGACTTGGCGGATTTCCTTGTCTATCTAGAATCTATTATCTTCCAAGCAAAGCAATCTTGAGAAATACATAATTTTATTCCTTTCTATGTAGATAAAGATAAGTTATAGTATAGACATATAGCGTAAGTTCTGTACCCAATGATAGTCGTAGAATAGTTTTATATATACACTATAAGATAAAATTTGAGATACAAGTTAACAAAATACAAAAATAAAGTAAATGGGGTACAATGTTCATCGATCCTAACCTCTTTCTACTGCTAGAAAACAACAAGAGGTTTCTATTTATTTGCTAAGGATCGTGTAGGCAGAGATAATGAAGTAAAATAAATATTTACGTAAGGGATACATATGTATTTTATTAATTGATTCTATATAACTAAAAATAGATAGGAAGGAGTACACGGATATTCCAAAAGAAGGAGTAATTTAGGATAAATATAAATATTATAATAGCAGCAGTTACACACCTCCGAAACCAATTTCCTTATCTATCTTCCTTAGTAGTACTTACTATATTCGTATTTTATATATCACAATGCTTGTTTGTTAGTTGTGAAAATAGTAAACGTGCTGAATGCTGTCAGAAAAGAACTTGGAAAAGGAAAGAAAGATGGCTATGCATTTGAGCCAGAAGATAATTTAAATAAATGTATTGGTAAATAATTGGCACAATGACTGCAGTTATTTAGAAGTAATTAGAAGTGAAGGAGAAAAAAATACGTGGTTGGTATTAAAATTGGTTATGTCCTCTTTACTAAAGTGCTGTCGGAAAAGTGTGGAATCACTGCTGACAAGAAAATGAAAATGCGGTTGCTGGCGTAGTCCATCCAAGTTTGTCTTGCTTTGGCGTTATTGATGATACCTTTGTTTTATTTTATTTATCTGGAGTATTTTCTTTTTAAACTTATGTGCTCTTTGCCTTTCGTCTTATTTATTCTGCTCTGCGTGTTTGGAAGTGGTGGTACCATCATATATAGTAGAAATATAGATACCTTTCCCTAGGAAAAACGAAACAAAAGAAGAAGGAGGCATAGAAAAAACAACCGTTAAGTTTATAAATTGGGGATATCTTGAATTAACCAAAATCATTTATAGGTCTCATTAGGTTTCATTGTTTAGACTTAGTCTTTCTATTTCTAGGTTTGGGTATTCAATTACGCGGTTTGCCATTGTTCGTAATGCTACGTGGTAAAGATATTCCGATAGCAGGATGTTGTCTTCCTTAAAATACGTGTGTATGTAAAAGCCCTTCCCAAAACTATTTATTACAAGAGGTTACAGTTACTACAAGCACGAGGCAAATAAGACAGAACACAGCAAAGCTTCACATTGGGTCAAATAGAGTAAGGTATTGCAAGTAGGGTTCGGATAGATAAGACCGATCTCGTCCAAGAAAGGGAGAACATACATAAAAGAGCGACCACCGCTAAGACTGTAAGAAAGAAAGGACTTGCTGCTAAAATAACAATAGACAATAGATAAGTGCATGACAAATACCATTAACTATAATTACTAATTAGACATCTCCCGTGAAAAGACAAAGCTACTCACAAAATACTTCATATCTAAGGAAACTTATACCATCAGAAAAACTACGAAACCAGTTGATTAGGAGGTAATTTGATTCACTGTATTTCTTTGTTTATTTGTATTTAGAAATTTATAATATAAGTTGTGTATCCTTTTACCTGCGCCTATAATAATCGTATAAGTTAAAATAAGTAAAGAGAGAAGAGAAATTATCCTCCATTAGGAGCACTCTGTATAGACCAGTGTCCGCGCTATAAAGAAATCCGGTGAATTTTTGGAAGGAAAGTAAAAGAAAAGATCTTCTATCTAATATCTAATCTATCTACAAAATACTATGTTATAAAAAAAGTCTAGGTAAACACCGTCAATTCTTGATTATTGTACTAAACGAAATCTCCGTAAAATATGAGTCGTGATGCATGATGCTACCTATTACCAAGTAAGCGACAGGGTTTATGTACGAAATTTGTGAATTACGCAGACAGGCTTTAAAACAACCTAAGCAAAAATACATACAGAAGTCAATAATAGAAAGACTAA
>JAYMSO010000101.1:0-11578 GCA_036897175.1 Plantago depressa | reverse complement strand
TGGTTCACTAGATCCGAGAAGATATTGGTATCTATCTATATCTATATGAATGTTGTGTTGAATGGTTAGGAATAGAGTCTATTTCCTTTATGTCTTCCTTAGTAGAAATCTAGGACTTAAGAAAGTCTTTCTTTATTGCTCACGTGGAAGAAGAGTTTGGGTAATCGGCAAGAAATGTCATTCCTTTTTTTCATTATGGAGTTCTTCTCAAATTAGATTATACCAGTTCTAATTTCTTCCAGGATAAGGTATAACGTCTAGCTGGAACCCAGATTCTAGAAACATATATATGTCTACAGTAAGATCTCTCCTAAGACCGAAAAGAACTTTGCTATTTTCTGGTTACTTTGCTAGGATATACTTTCTATTATTTTATCTCCTTATATATTTATATTATAGTAAAGAGAACTTTATACACCGTTTCGTAGGAAAGAACTATATAAATAAGAAAATATTAAGTAATGTAATCTCCTAGTTGTTAGTATTTAATTTAGTCTTTGCCGGGATGAAAGAATAATAGCAATTGAATGTCGTTAACTTGGAAAGTTGTACTGTGAATCAACTTTGTAGAACTTTTTGGTAACTGATAATTAAGATTGATAAGAAAAAGAATTCTATGTAGAAAAGTAGAAATGGGACATACAGTAACTAATTTGTCTTTCTTTAGTCCTCGCGCTATATTTGTATTTTTTTTTGTATATCCATTTTTTGTAAAATCAAACCAACTACGTTCCTAACTAAATAGAATCTCTATAGTCTCTTCTATTCTCCGCTTGTACTACTCTACACATCCTAGAAAGGAGCTAATCGCAGTCTATTTATTTTATTGCTCAATGTCTTATTTCCTGTACTAACTCATATCAAACGTGATAAAATTTATTTAATAACTAGTTTAAAGAGGTCCCTCTTTTTCTGAGTCGTGATACCAAGTGTAATCTTATAGTTTAAGTCTATAGCAAGGAATGTGTACTATCTCCTTAATAACCAACCAGTATCTGTGGATATACATTAATATTCTATTATATCTCTCTTCCTTCTATAACCTACAATATTCAGTCAAACTAATTACAAGTTCTTTTTGGCGCAATTTCTAATTGAGTATTTGAGATTATCTATACAGGCATTCTTTAAATATAGAATTTACTTTAAGAATCCAACCCAATGAAATTTCTGTCTGAGTAAGTGTATCCTTTTAATATTTTTGTATGACATGAAAGTTATACTTGCTTAGGTACGCCAAATCCTAAACAACATTTACTACTTAATTATATTATATATATATAACTAAAAATATATATATAACTAACTAAAACTTACCAATGTCTAAATTGACTATTTTTATCTTTTCTTTCATTGTTATTTATTTCCCTTCTAGATTTTTTTTAGAGATCTTTAGTAGTCAGTCTAACTTGTCCCGTAGAATAATAAAAAGAAACATAATTCTAGTCGGTCTTCTGCAGTTTATGTACTAAACCAATAAGATATAATATATAATGCCGAAGTCACGTGCCCCTGTTCTTTCTTCTCCTCGCACATGCCAAGCAAGTCAGAAGAAGCTTATGCTCTCTTTTTTTCTTCCCTTTGCCTTAATTTCTATGCTCTTTCTGAGTGCAATCTCCTGCTATTTATTGCCTCTTCTAAGAATTTGTATTTCTCCTTTTTTCTTGGACTTATCTGTAGCATGTGAGAAATGAAGTGGAAATAACTTAGTACATTTAAATAATAGATAATAAATAGATATGACTTTCTCCATGATGAAATCTTGGTGCAACGCACAAATGCCACACAAATGAATCAACGTGGACTTCCAATCCAGAATAACTAAAAGGTATAGAACCTTGTTTTTCTTGAGAAATAATACAAAAAGTGGTACGTATATAGAGAGATTGATGATAGTGATTAAATCGATGAACTAGATTCTTCGGTTCGTTGTCCTTCACCAGCCGCACCTATATCTCTATTATTTCCCTTCAAGAAATTGCCTGGGGAATAGAAGGAGAGAATAATGGATGTGAATCTTTGTACGATGAGCTCACAATAGACTCTAGAAACGAGTTGTTAACGTATATTATTATTTTTTCCTTTCTATTATATCTATATTTTTTTATGAACTAAGTAGTTTGGTAAACCGCTGACTAGACTATCACTCTAGAAGTAAGCGCTATACAGAATTATTTCTTTTTTCCTCTGTGGGTAACCCCTAAAATTCGTATTTATTTATTTAAGACTATATATACATACAACTGCAATTACTAACAATTAACATTGAATGGCAAAAAGAGAACAGATGTTAGTTGAGAATAGTCTTATAGTACAGTTGTGAGAAAACCCAATAAAAGCGATTTCTAATTCTTATAGTTCCCATATCCTAGTCCTATATAATTATAAAATACCAAATAAGACCAATTACGCCACTTTCTTTTTTCTTTATAAGAGTCCTCCCCGATCTGACTGACATATTGATAATATTCTACCCCTATATTCTATATATAGTTCTACAAAAAGGGATATTACGAACTACGTGTAAACAAAATGACAAGGAAACATTCTTAACAACGAGGAAAAGTACCAGCTTAGATACAAAAAAGAAAGAAATAAGGTATGGTATAACTTCTTTATTTATTCTGTTGATGGCGTAAACTCTATGCTTGAGGCTAGTTTTGGAAAGCTCTTCCGTTATTCTCTCTTTCTTTACAAAATCGGAGCCTGTATGCATAACATAAAAATAAGGCCTATAGTACTTTTGGTAATAAGGTGTGATTCTTGGTTACTCGCAAAAAGGATAACATACGACATGGCATGCATTGACGTTTTTTAGTCTTTGTCGCTTGAATATTTTTCTCCTCGTAAAAAAGATATTCTTCGAGGGATGCCTTTAGTTGCTTACCATATTCTAAAAGAGAAAAGAAGTACAAAGTAAAGGTAAAAAAAAAAGGGGTCGTCGTCTTCTTGTAACAAGAACTTATAACACAGCAGAATAAGGTTATACAGAATTCTATCTTCTCGTTTACTTCTCATCTCATTTAGATGAATTTCTTATACGAAATACGAATCCGTTTAACCCAAGAGAAACTACACCACGATAATGTACGTTTTTCTCTCTTACTTTATCTTATTAAGGTATTTAGAATCTGTGCTATCAATCCCCCTTTTTTGTGATATGCCCTTTGCAATACTAATAAAGCGATACTACACTAAATATTGTAAATGTATAATACGGCGGGTGTTGCCCTTTCCCAACATATGGAGAATAGCGGGTTAACTCTCTTGAGGCTTCATTTTGTGAAAAAGAAGTAGGTTCTATAGTCAGAATCCATTCCAGCCCAAAAGTCTTATTGTAGGAACTCATAACTAATTCATCGGTTCATCGGAAACATATTTTTATAATAGAAAGAGGGAATAGATTCCAGCACAATATAGCAGAAACACGCCAACAACGTTAATCTACGCTCTTTATTAAATAAATAACCTTTTTTATCCTTGATTCACCGAATAAATAGAAATTTATTCTAACTAATTACGTATGTATAGATCCCAACACCAATTCCAATACTTCTTTCTTTCTTATTTTTGTCTACTAGTTGTCTCTTCATTATAAGCCAATTCAATTCACTAGCCTACATGAGATGGACTTAATTATATATATAAAAGATAGATAGATAGATGTACTTAATTAATTATGTATAACGTACTTTTTTAGATCTTTTTATTTTAATAAGAGATATATGTATATATAAAGAGCTGAACGAGGAACCATGAGTTATTTTCTCTATAGCTAATATTAAAGCTAATATTAAGATTTTAGAGGTATTCCTGGTTACAAAAAAGATGAAATTTATGATGAGATTTTTCTTTTCTCTAGTATTAGTATATAGGAAGAAACGTTATTTTTAGGTGTCTTAATTTCATCATAAATAATTAGTCCAAGGGATCCACCATACTACGTCTGGGAAAGGTGTTTTATGAGTATGCTATTGAATGATATATATAAGATGGGATATGTACTTCTTCTGTTTCCTATGCCTCTCCTCCTAATTTTGTATTGTTTGTATCTCTCTTTCTAGTTTCCTATACTACCAATATGTCTCAATATGTCTACGAAGACTATAAAGTAATATTTCCTCTTTCTTATCCTCCTCTATCTTTTTTCTAGGTATAATGGAATAGATATAATGGGTATGTAGTTTGTCTCTTACTTATGGTTGGTCATTTTATGCTGAGGAATATCAGTATTAAAGCGAGTGCTCTGTGGGGTAGTAAAAAAAGAATATAATAGAACTAATAAAGCTGCAGAAAAACACGGGTATAGTATATGAACTTCTGTAATTTCTTGTATAAATTCACTATTGGTTATATTGGTTGCCTTTGATATTCCTTAATATATGTCTTATCTTAAGTTTATGTTATTACACATGGACCCTTTCTCTTTCTTTTATTTATATGTATATATTCGATTAGGTTGTATCTGATTGTCTCTCTTTTGGACTTCCTTATTATATTATACTCTTTTCCTGAAATAACACATCTATTTTCTTCTTCCAATTAATAATAATTATGCAATTATTAGATTATTATATAATCAATCTCATGTAACCAGGAATAAATATTTCTAAGTATTTAGCTTAGCTATTCTACAATTCTTTTAAAGAAAAGTAATTACCTAATTTATGATTCGAAGTTTTCCTTCCTCATTTAACTTTTTTTTTCTTTTATTCTTTATATTTATATTCTCTATGTTCATAAACTAATAATAACTCTTATATGCTATGTTGGTATGCCCAGTTCTAATTCCTTTTCTACCTAGTGGTTTATGCTGCATAGCTTGGGACTTTTGTATATCTATAAATAGCAAAATAGCATAATAGAAAGACTCCTCAGTTTGGAAAATGGAATTAAGTAGTAGTTATTTGGTCTTCTTTTGGTAGTGAGAATAGAATACGTATACGCTTCTTGTCTGTATAGCTTTATTTGTCTTATAACTTCTTTGAGTTCTTTATCTTTCTTTTTTATTTCAGTTTATGTATCAACTCTTAATTTATGTATGGACATTTTACACTTCTCCCCAATTATTCATAGTCATAGTATACAATTATGGATATATTCTTGCGCAACGAACCAATCAAAGAACAAGGAGAATCAACGCCCTATAATTTGGAAACAGTAGATACTTCTTTATTAATCTTATTAAAAATTGGCATGAGAGAACTTCAGAAAGACTTAAATTAAAGGAAAGAGGAATAGAAAAAAGGGAAGAAAGGAAGAAATGCAAGATACAAACAATTAAGTCACAGATCTATTATTTAGATTAGAAGCATTTATAAAGGATAGGACTGGTCAAAAACTACTGTGTTGTATAAAAGACTTTGCTTAGAGGGAGATATTACCAGACTTATGTATCAGGTATGTTATATATCTATATCTTTCTATTTATGTTTAAATCCAATCCTTTAATTAGTAGTTTTAGTAGATGCTTCATCAGTGAATGCTGCTCGTTATGTTTTTTCAAAGAAAGAGTTGTCTGTGCTATATTAGATTCATGTACTTATCAAGTATTTGTCTATTTTGAAATTCCTATTACTTTGTATTTTGTCTAAGTACTCCTTTATCTTTTAGATGCCCAGTTATAATCATGGATTCAAGTTTGTATAGTAGATTTTATATCATTCTTAATTCATTTTATTATTCCCGAAATATCTAAGCAGTCTATTCCTTTACAATACCGATAGCACCTCTTACCTCTTTCTTTATCTATAGAGAATATTAATATTTTTTTTGTTTTCAAGGTAAAGAATATTTCCACAAAGCGTTCATTCCTATTTTTCTTTTTTTTATCTATTATTTCTAGATCATAGATTAAACGTAGACTAAGACTTCTCTAAAAAAAGTTTCTTGGTGTGTAGTAAATTCCGAAAAGACATAAAAAATGAGAAGTTAAGTATTCAACAAATCCTTCTTAGGTAATAACTGTATACAAAAATAAGAGTATAATATCTTTTCAAAACTCTAATACTAGTAAAGAGAAGTGTATATTTTTTATTCGTTTTATTGCATTCTTTTTTAATCCTAGAATTAGAATCGTCTTTCATTGGTGCAACGCCATATATTATCATATTTACTTTACTTGTTTGTACTTGCTAAGAATAATAAAAAAAGTTCTTAAATGATTTCTCGCTACTATTAGGTGTTCGAGCAGTTCTATAAACAAGAAAAGATCTTTTTGGTTCTATGTTTTTTAGTAGACAACTTTAAGAACTTTTTGTTATGTATAAAAATATAGACAACCTAGATCAACACATCCCTTTCATTCATCTTGTTGGTGCAATTTTTTCATTTACAAGAAGAAATATGTATGATAAGTTTTGTTGGTCAAAAATAATCGAAAAGTGATACGTATATAGAGTAAATAAATAAAATTTGATTTGATATATGTAGTAATACTTCTCCGTGAGTTTGTATATTGAATTCGAAGTTCTTTTTTTATTTTCAAGTACAACATATAATAAGTTTTGCTTGGTGCAATTTCCTATCTATTCGACATGGATTTGTGGTACGTATATCAAGATAGTAGTGATCAACTGATGAATTCCAGAAGTTTCCACAAGTGTTCATATTGGTTTAATAAGTCTTTTATAGGCTCTTCTTCCGTGGATAGGGATAATAAATAGTGTATTTAGTTCTTTATTTAATAGGATCAAAATCATCTTGACTAGATCAAATCACACCCCTTTAGTTTATTTATTAGTAGTCAGATAGAAATATAGCGTTAAATCACCGATACCTACTGCCTCCATGCTAGATTCCTCATTTCAATTGCCTTAGAAAATACTCTTTTTTTTTTTATGCATCTAAGTTTCGTCCATTTACTTATGCTTGGCTTGATTCGATAGGCTGAACATTAAGGTGGTAGTTAGTATACTTCTGGTTGGATTGATTCAATAATTGGAATTTCTACTACCTACGAATAATATGGAGCATTAAATTAAGTAAATAAAAAGAGAATAGGAAGGAAAACGGTTTGACAAGTAAGGATAACATTAAAATGAAGTAAAAAAGATTCAGCGCAAGGGATGATACATGATTTTATAAAAATTGATTCTCTATATAATTACTAACTAATTTGGTGATGAGATGCATGCAGTTGGCAGCGATAATCAAAATAAAATTAAGAAGCTCGGCAACGTGAACAAGAAACAAATAAATGTAATAACTTGTTATGTCTATGTCAAACAACCAGGAAAGTACTTTCTTTTTATTAGGAGGCCTTTTTATTAACGTTACTTAGAGAAGGATCTTTTCTTTTAACTACTAGTAAAAAAGAGTTAATTCACTCAACCCAAGAAAACTACTTACATACACCTAACCATATGTGTCCAAAAAAGGTAGACCTAAGAAATCCACGTCAGTCAATCGCTCATAAAAAAACTTTTACTTCGGGATTCATCCTGCAACCTACCACTACCGATTTCACTCTGATCACGCTGAGTAGAATATATTAGATAGATATAAAAGCCCGCTATTTAATTTATTCTTATTATTCCTTAAACTATTCCAATGCTGCTATCAACAACAGATACAGATATTGAAATACTATACTAACTTATTAAACGAAGAAGTCATCAAAAAGTGCTTAAGTTAAATTTGTATAAAGTTCTTTACAAAAGTACACTTCCTTAGAAAATGGTACAAAGCTGTAGTTGGAGAGTAGTCAGCTTCATTCGTTTTTTCATATTTTTTCATACATAATATTATAATATACTAGGTGCAGAAGAGTATCTACTATGCTATCATATACCGTAACACAAATAAAATACTGAGTCAAAAAGCAGGGTTCACCCTAAATATAGAAGTACAACCTAATAATTGATTATTTTGGCCACTTAGATATATATAGAATCATTTGCTTTAGTCTTTTTTAAGTCTCCTAAGCAATGCAACTTAGTGTTGTTCGTTATCGATATCTTATTTTTTGCAGGGCTTTTTCTTATCTACAATCTAGAAAAGTATATTCTTTTCAGAGTCTATACTTAATACCCGCCTCCTGTCTGTTATATCATTATATTTCCTTTGGCAGATCTATTTTTCTGTTGCTCGATCTTTCTTTACGCGATACTTAATTAATAAGGGGTTTCTTGTTTTGGGTGTGACGTCGTATAAAATTTAGAACAATTTATAGCAGGACTTACTTCGTGTTTGTTTTTACTAGATCATATATCCTTCCTTTTTTATCCACCGAGTACACTTCTTTCTTGAGAAAAGGAATAAGAAGGAATCTTCCTAAGCTACCAAGAGAAAAAACATCGTCTTGTTAGTAATCTTGTATTTTTTTAGATTCATAGAAAGGAAAAAAGTAGTACTATATATAGTAATTAATATAGTAATAATAAATAACCTTAAATAGCACTTAACTTAGTCCACGGGAAGAAACAAAGAAGAAGATTAAATATATAAATACAACTCCTTTACTTAAATTAAATCATTTAACGAAATTTATATAGGCAACTAATTAGCTTTTATTAACCTAGTTACAACAACAGTAGTTATGTCTTAAGCACTTCTCTCTACCTTAATTAAATAAAGAAGTTAAGGGCGTTTCAAGAAGACATTGAAAAAGATATAAACAAGAATAGTGATGGCCGGGGGCAAGAAATCTCATATATTATCAAACCATATTCTGAGCGCCAATACTCATTGATATCGATCTTTGGATTCATTTTATACTACATTTTACTATATTTATATTCTTAGATTCAGGCAGGGCAGCAAGGAAGGCGATCTTAATTACTTAACCACCAGTGCAAGCATATTTCCTACTACATATTTAGTAAACAGGGTTACATTTGGGAGAGTACGTAATTCTCCAATTGTGGCATATAAGCATGGCTTTAACCTAATACATTTATAATTTATACATAATAAAAAAATAAAGTACCTCAAAAAAAAAAAAAAATTCACCTTTCTCCCTTATATTTATTTTATTTGTCAGTAGAGATCCTTTTTATTGAATTATTTTTATTAGATCTCTCTCTCATTTCACATCTTTTATGTATGGACTTTCCTTAGGCAAGCAAGGTTTGTAGCCATTATTGCAACCTTAATTTTTTATTCAAGATTGTATTTCCTAACCGTGCTGCCAATATGTCTTTACCATGTCCTTTTCATTCAAGGTTCAAGGTAAGACTTATCTAGGAAGAAAAGAGTGGAGGGATTAAACTTCAGGCTTACTTATCACTATCACTAGTTATTTATATATTTTAATATATTTTATATTATTGATTATTAATTGATTATTAACTTAGAGTACCAAGCATTTGTGTTATTTGTTAAGTTGTTAGATCTAGCAGCCCGCTAAAAGGAAAATAAGATTAAAGGAAGAGGTTTACAGCTAATCTCACAGGCGGAATTATTTCAATTATAACAGACGCAGATTGTTTCTTTGTAAATCCTATATATAAATGTACAAAAAACAAATGTAACAGTACAAAAATGGCAATGGAGCATATTTTGCTTAATAAATTTTTCCTTTGGGATTTTGTTGGAAATCATACCGTATTTATACCCTTCAATTATACTGTACACTTGCCTATAGTATAATATAATAATAAAAAGATAATAAAGAGAGAGAATAATAGACCTTAACCGTAAGTCCAAGAGGTTGCAAGGGTTGCCGCCTTAAAACTATAATTATTTGTATTCCAAAAAGTCTTCTTTTTGACTTTGTCTCTGCTCAGTACTTCTTGCATCTGTTCCTGAAATCTTCCTGAATTAGATTCGGATATTAAGAATGTAGGATATATATATATAATAATTTATTATAGTCTCTTCTTTGGAAAACCCCTGTTAGTTGTATTATTGTATCCCACGACCAGCTATAAAGTATAAAGCCTGCAATATATCCTGGCGTGGATAGTATAGACCAATTTCTTAACCAGGAATACTGCTCCGTCTTTACTTTCTAGGACAAGGCTAAAAGCAAAGCACATCTTTTAATTTATTTGTTTGCTGGGTAATTAAATTATGATATAGAATATTAATTAGTATAAAATTAGTATATAAAAAAATATTAAAAAAGAAGGCCCTGCACACAACAAGGTTCGGGTACAAATAATACAAATTTAGCAAAGAAAGATCCAAGATTAAGTAGGAAAGAACAAATTCGGGAGGAAAGCAAATGAATATTTGTTATCTGTGCTTCTATTTGATTGGTTATGATCTGTACGCGGGAGAGAAACCACAATAGTCCAAGTCCAGTTCATTGCGGATAATCCTTTATTTAGCTATTTCTTTTGTTCCGATTACTTAACTTACTCTCTATTTTCTTATATATTTATATTAGTTAGGTCTCTACTCACTATCCAGCTTATATCAGTAGCAGTTCCTCCTTTGTTGAGAAACATTTCCGCTTATGAGAATCCATCCAATTCTACTTAAATCATAAAAACTCCATGTAATACCAACAATCTTGCACAAAAAGGTTATTTTCCTTCTGTCGGTATCGGTCTGACAAGTTGTGTTACGCTGGTACTAAGTTCACTTAGAAAATATGCTACGTGTTCAATATTTAGTTAGTTGAACCTAGACCCATCTTTGCATGTCTTTTTCCTTTCAGGAGTTATTATTAGCGACCCTTTGAATTCGTTTTTAGGTTTTTAGGAATAATATAATACATATAAAGGGAACCGATGTTATCTTTATTTACGGTTAATTAAATTAAATGCACTTTGTTGGTTAAAATCTTTGCTCTCTTCCCTCGATCTTTCTAGAGTCAGCTCCCATCTCGCCCACCTAGGTTGTTGAGTACGGGTCTTTCTTATTATACCGCACAGTATTACTTGCACAGTAACTTCCTTGTCATTCTCCGGTTGGTTTGCAGCATGCTTTCTCTTAATTCCTTTTAGTATTAAAAAAATGTTTAGTTTTTTTAATATGTTATCTTCCTTCTTTCTATTTATTCCTAAGTCTTGTATTTCTTTGTTCTTGTCCATAGTATGCTTTTAAAAATAGATCGAGTATGTTACTAATAAATAGTATGCTGCGTTGTATGTTTTGTTCTCCCCTGCATTCTTTATTAATACAGGTGTGTTCATATATGTATATTCGATTTTACCCTATATTGATTGCTACTTCTTCTATTTTTGGGTGGTGGGTGTATTACCTTACTAATCTAGGTTACAAAAGGGAGTCCTTCTACACGATCTCTATAATATTATTTTATCTGGGTTTTTTTATCTCTATATTTCTCTGTACTACTATGTTCCGTACGGTGACATATATATATATATAATTTCTGTATTCTTTCTGTCATTTATTTAGTGTAGCTTTACCTAAGCTCTTCTGTTACCCGATACCCGATTCTTTACTACTTGCTTTTAAACAGTCTATATAAATTCTATTTCATTCATCTAGATAGAAGCAGAGAGTGGGTTGTCTATCTAACTTGGATTATGATAACACAAGATTCTTCGGTTCTATTATAATTCCTTATCCTATCGACAAAAAAAGATAGATACGCGAAACATACAGTCAAGGATTTAGAGTGAATGCTGCTCGTTATGTTTTTTCAAAGAAAGAGTTGTCTGTG
>JAYMSO010000100.1:0-11586 GCA_036897175.1 Plantago depressa | reverse complement strand
AAAACGAATTGAATATAAGAGGAAAGGAAGAGAAATATTTAGAAAAATAAGACAAGTATGGTTTTTCATAAATTAAATAAACAGGGAAAGAATAATTTCTAGCAAATATAGCAAGATTGTCATAAGATTGAAATAAATAATATTAAATAAAGAGATAAAAGGGGTATATATACTATAATTGTAGAAAATGTCTTTACACTCCTTCCCTTACTTAGGCAGACTTTTTTTGGATTATATAATAAAATCACATAGTCATCAAGGCATCCTATACAATTTACAAAAGAATACGTTGTTAAGAAGTTCTCGGGATATATTATTGCCAAACCTCCATCATTAGAAGAAATGACTGTTGCTAGAGAGATCTGCCGTCAATTCTATTTTTGGTTATTTAATCTACATTGTGGGACTTCTCTATTCTATGAACGATAGGTAGGAAGGGCTATTGCTCTATTCTATAAAGAAATTTAAAGAAAGAAATAATCGAAATTATGTAAAGTAAAAATGAATGAATATACCTGCTGCTTTGCCTGGAGGAGGTTAACCTTGAATTGTACTAAGAAATCTATATGAAAAAGATGCCTCTAATTGAAAAAAGCGCAGGATAAAATGATTTCATTTCTCTCCTTCTATTCTATTACTAAGTTAGAGGTTAAATATACAGGCCATGCAACAATTAATTGTGTTGTACATAAAGCATTAAAAAGAGGTAAATCCAAGTCCATCCAATCCAAAAAAAGGAAGCAAAAACTTCGAGTACTCTATTCTATCAGGAAGCGTCAGGTAATCCCCTCATACCTACTAATATTCACAAATACCTTATGCAAACCGTAATCGGTGGAATGTTGTATACTATCTTTCCAACAACTTCCTTTGTTAGATCATAATCTTGTCATATAGGCTTAGTTTTCCAAAAAAGAGTGCATAGGGTGCATATGGAAATACAGAGTCTTTTACCTTTTATTTTTACCAATTTTACAAGGCATACTTTAGAATAGTATGATACTTCATTTAATTATTTAATAGAATATTTTCTAATATAATACTAGTATTTAGGATTTCTTAAGTCCTGTCTTCTTTGAGTTTGCGGAGTTTCTTTTTTACTAAATTCTTCTTTATATTATAAAGTAACCGCGGTAAGTGGTAAGAACGGCCACCAACCGAGTACTAAATAAAATATGCATGCAATAAAAATAAAATGCAATTAAAGATTAAAAAGAGTATTCCCAGCAATGTCTTTGTTTTTTCTGTCAATGCGGTTAGTAGAAGTAGATAATCTGGGAGGATAGGTGTCTAGATGACACACACGCAAGAAATGATGGTATATGGTAAGAAATCTAATAGATAGCAATATTAACCCAAACAAATAAGAGAGATCAATTCTTATTCCTTTTACTAATCCATATATATCCATATATATATATAATAATATATAGTAATTAATCCTTCCCTACAGCTCTACCTATATACTTGTTGTATAATGAATGCACGAGTGAAGTCTAGAAGTTAATCATGTCGGCTAGCGCTATGGTATATATAAATACTAAAAATAGAAACTAAATAGAAAAAGGCAGCAAAGTAAAGAAAATAATATATGAGCATTTCAAAGGCAAACACAAGCTCATTTTAAAAGAGGTTCTATTCATATCCTTATCCTACTTTCTCCTACACAACAAGATAGATTACAATCGAAGTACCACCCGTTAGGCGTGCAGTAATTAACAAAGGATGCTACTAAATGGTACCAAGATATATAGATTCATATACAGAAAGTTCTTCTATTGGTGCAGCAAGAGTGTATACTAAAGAATACGTTAGGGGAAAAGCATACATATCAAATACTAAAAAAGATAAATGGGAACACCTTGCAAGGCATACGCAAGATTCCATTTCAATAAAATATAGACAAGAATATTTCCTAAGGTTATTGTGAAGATAGAAATAAGTGTAAATGACTAAGCAACCAAGTATTCGTATACACAGGTCTAAAACGAATTCTATGTTTTATTATGTAGTTATGTAGATGTTATAGTTTTCTTATTATTAGAAAAATATTAGTCCTTGTGAATGAATGGGGGGTAGCATCGGTGAAGGCAAACAACTCCAACGCAGCCTATGACATCGTTGCACCAATGTGTATCTTAAAAAAGCATAAATATTTAATAATAAATGGTTAAATGAGATCTATACTCCCAATACCCTTCTAAAAGAGACACAGCTATACTATACGAATAATTATGAATTATGATTTCTATGATATTGATAGAAATATATGCCTTTCTTTAAGGTATAAGGTTTGAAACACGTAAGAGTTAAAGAATACAGCAAGCAAAGAATACCATTTAGTATAAATTTTTTCATAGTTTCATAGATATACGTATCTGATTCATTATACTTAACTTAGTTTTTGGAAAGATGCTCAAGGATTACGTGTACTAACTAAAAATTAAGAAGAGTACTTTATTCTCTATTCGGGCGAAAATTCTAGGTAAAAACAACAAAGTAGCCTCCGTCAAACTAGAAAATTCTCATTTATACTTGCCATTGCACAAAGATATTTCATTTAGAATCTTTTATCCACGCCAACTACTCAAAAAACTTTGACTTTCATTGCTTTGCTTGTGACTAATCCATTTTACTTAACAGAGTTATCTCTTTCTATTCTATTTTTCGTTGATCACTAAATCTTTATTTACATTTGCGTGTTACACCAACGTAAGACAAAATAATATGTTATTCATAATTTTAGCACAGAAGGTTATTCCATAGTATCCCTACGCTAGGTAGTAAAAAGTTACTTTTAGTTTGATCTATCTACTAAGAGTTGAGAAGTTCAAAGGATAGGATAATAGGTGTTCACTGTTAAAGACCATACTTCTAGTAACCAAAGCAAGAAGTCTCAAAAAGATAAAGGGCGTAAAACAAGATAAAAGTACCTTAGAATTACTCGAATAATCTTCTATTAGCAGAAAGCAAGCAGTTATAAACTAAATAAACAGAGACTTTTATAGTATTAGACTTAGTATCTTAGAATAGAAATCATTTTTTAGTAAACTTATATGGTGTAGATTACTTCCTATGTCATTATCTTGAGACCCTTTATTAAAATGGTATATCTATGCTCTTTATTACAACTAAATTTCTTATTCTTTCTATAAAATAAAAGACAACTAACTCCCGTGCCCCGTGCAATTCCTATGGAGAACCAAACTTGGCTTACAATAACCTAATCACGAACAATCACTATTTATACAGAGAATGTAGTTTTCCAACAACAGCCTAGAATGTTTTTTCATACTAAAAGATCTTCTATTTATTCCTAATATAGCTATATACAAACCAATTACTTTGTTCTTCTTTCTCTGTTATTTATTCTCTAACCCAGCACTTTCTAGGAGATTTCTATAGTTTAGTACAAACCAATTTACAACTAGACTAAAGATTCCTCCTTAAAGCTTAAAAATAGAATATCGGTAGAACATTTAAAAGAGTCTTTTATTTACTTATTATACTTATCCATATTTAGAAGACATACACATTCCCTACAATGTCTTTTCCTTACATCAAAATTCTATAGTGTAGAAGAAATCTTAGTGTGTACTTAGCTCTAATTAAGTAGGAAAAGAGACATCTTAGCTGCTCAACTCGAATAAATATATGAAGAAAACAAAAGAAAGGAGATATATTCCATAAGCAGGACCTATACGTCATAGACATGCAAATAATAAATAGAATAAAATAATGAATAATGCCATTAACCCAAGATAAACCCAGTACCTAGTTCATTCATCTTAAACAAATCACCTATCAAGATACTCCTCTAATCAATCTGAAACAAGGTAAGGTATTATAAAAGCAAAATTATTCCTCCGCACAGTACTCAATCCTTCTTATATATATCTTACTAATCAACGATAAAGAAAGATAGGAAATTTTGGAGTATGGGATCTTATACTGTGTTGGCTAGCTACGTTATAAATTAAGTACTTATCGTATATCGTATATTTAAGTATGTAGGAAAACAAGAAAGAGTAAATAACAAATAAAACAAATAGTTAGTCAAAAAAGAGAGATAAGTTCTAGCAAGTCCATTAAAGTAAAAAGAATCTAGACTTAGAAGAATCTTTAAGTTTAAGATAAAATAAAAGAGATACGAGCATGTTGAAGGCAAACAATCCGTCGTATAGTATATATATATATATATATATAAGATAAGCTAAAAAAAAGCAGATCAAGTACTACAACTATACAAAGACACGCCTATAATAAAGTAATCGGTAAGAACATACACTCTTTTTTCTCTCACTTTCGTAGAATATTTATTTAATAGAATATAGATTTTGGCATATAATATCTAACCAATAGCATGCTAGGATCTAGTAAATCTAGTAAAGAAGAAAAAATAACTACTTATTAAATTATTATCCATAAATATCAAAGACAAGACCCTCTTACTTATAGAATGAATAAATCCTATACAATGAAGATTACTTACCACTGACAACCTTTCCTTTTTTGAATTTATTGCATACTATTTATTATACACTTTGTGAAAAAAGGAGGTGTACCTAAACAATCCTACACCATAAATAATGTGCTATACATAAAAAAGTAAAGTAGATAATACAGATCTATAAGAGGTTGTAAGAAAGAAGTCGGGGAGAAAGCACATATTCGCAATAGAAAGAAGAAGAAATTCTAAGAAGGATTGACAAAAAATACGAACGAAAAGTTGCATTCACATATGTGTCTAAATTAGAATTCCTTATCTCTTCTATGCGCTTGTTCTAACATAAGTCTCACCATTTTTTTCTATTTTATTAGTTAGTTTTATTAGTTAGAATGCTGCGCTTTGTTTGCTATACCCAATTCTAAATACTCTATAAATAAATCTCTCTATATCTATATACGGAAGAATTTCTATTACTAAATATGACTAAAAAGTATCACCTTCTATATTTCTTTGGGTATGTACCAATTATAAACTCCTACCGGAAAGAGACAAAGCACATAGCATTTTATTATGGATGAATCATATTCATTCGGATTGTCACAAAAATTAGAAATTATAACGGATTATGGTGTACATTATCTTCTTTGATATCCTTCTATAGCTAAGTTAAGTGTATAAAGAAATAGCAACTAATAAAGATTTTTTGGTAACTTAAACGAAGAACGAAGTCTAAAAAAGAAATATGAGAGATCTATGCAAACCCACACCCTATTCTATGATTTTTACACACCAGCAACTAAAACAACTCTAGAAATGTTACAACGTGTCTAAACAATTACCTGTACATTACATATAAGGAATCCTAAGGATAACAACTATTGATCTATTGATAGTAAGTCTACAAAAAGGTACTGGTATGGTACTCCAATCTTTCTTGTCCTTGTTGTCATCCAATATATACTAGAAGCTGCACGAATCCTATGCCTATAATTTGTTCTAAGTAGCTTAAGTTATTCATTTTTGAGATTATACGGATTATACTCTAGTCTTTTATTCTATCTTTATTCTATCCAAGAAATGGCAGGGTTTCTTCTATGACTTACTCTCTCGTAAAGAGTCTTTTATCTTTTAGAAATTGTATATGCACCACCTAGTATGGATTCTATTTCTACTACAAGGAACACCCTAGGATAACTTTAAATATATGAGAATAAGTCTATAAAAAGGAATTGTTGGTATATTTTTTGAAACCGGAAAGAGATCCATAATTGACATTTCTAAGAACGTTCAAGGGAAATAATCTAATCCAATTGCTTATTACACATTCTAGAAATATTTTTGGAAACGTATTGAAAAGTACATCAGTTTTTATATCTTGTCTCATCTTGTCTTGTACTTCCTTTAGGTACAATTTCCAAACCTCCCAAACAGGAGAAAGGGGTAGAATTCAAAGTTGTGGTATAAATATTTGGACAACAGAAGCATAGATGTATATTTAGATGGATCTAATAAAATACGTACAGAATTTCTTTTTCTAAAAACCTATAATTTGGTATAGTAGGATCAATTCCCGAAAACTTTCTTTTCGTGCCTGGGTGATGAGTTCTTCCCAAAAGAGACAAAAGTCAATATCTAAGATCTATATTATAGAGGCGCGTATTCCCAAACATAGAGATCATTGTTAACCCATATTCTCTTAACTATGCAATGTCTTTTTAACAACTTGGCTTCTCAATGAAATTATCAACTTCTACTTCTAGTGTAATACTAATCTACTTTTATTCATATATTTATACTATGTGCACGTTATTTTAGAAAGGGTAGAAAAAGACGGGCCCAGGCGACGATGTGTATTATTTCTTTCAAAGCTAATAAATAGTAATGTGGAAGGTACGGTATAAAACGGAATAGATAACTCATTCTATAGGTTTTTTAATGATATGATGCTAAAGGCGGAAATCTAAAACACGGAATACTAGGCCTTCTTTATTTCTATTTCGAAGGTTATGTATTCTAAAAAAAATAAGTCGTAATTAAATTAAAATAAAATCCAGAGGAACTTCTTTACCTTCTGACTTGTATCTATCAATAGCAACCAAGCCTAAATTCTCACTTTACAGAAGCAGCCAATTGCAATTTCATAACTTTTTCTTCTAAAGAGAATTCTTATAGCAATTTTGGAAGATTTCTTTCTTCTGGAAAACATAGAAATACTTTAATTTTAGTTAAAAAAATTGATGAGCCATTCCAAGCTATACCAATCTATATAAGGATGCTTACAAACAATAGGAAACTCGATTCGAATTTCTAGGATTGTAAATAAAGATCTGACCCGCCTTAAAGTCAATGCTCTCGTAATGATTGATAATTCTAGTTTTTATTAAATTTTTTATTGGCTGGCATCTAAGCACTAATAAGCTACTTGGTCGACCTCCGTTCTCTGCTGTTAGCGATACATTTCCACCGGTAGAGTAAATAGAATTTATCATATGAGTACAACCGCGTGTTACTACAAAAATCAAAATATACTTACTTCTATTTCTTACTATTTTAAGGTACGCATCATTTTTACGACTTACCGAATTGCGTTTATGTATTATTAAGTGAATATTCGATACGGTCTTCCTTGTTCTTTAGTTTTTTCTTAAAAACTATATACTAGTCTAATTTTTCATTTCTATTTGTATTAGGATTCTACGTATGGTATGATTTTACCTAGAATCTCATTGATCTTTCTTGGATCTTTTTTTCTGGATTGTCTTACTTATTCTTATTAGAAAGTAGTGAATTGATATGATAATAGAAAAATGAAAAGGATTTACGTTCGGAAAAACTTAACAAAATGTGGAAACCGCGATAAAGAGAAAAAGACCAAAATAGAGAGAAATGTAAGACTTTCAAAAAAAAGTCAAGGAAGTGTGGGCGTGTGGTTTTCCTTGCTATTATATTATAGATAGAATACAAAATAGGAGAAAGGTTATCCTTTAATTTTAATTAGGCTACTAATTATTAGTTAGTGGAATTCTTTACACAAATTTACACATTATATTGCATTCTTTTTCTAAACAAGCTCTAAATTAAATAGCGAAAAAAGTCTTCTCTATATTCTATTCTACCAACGATACTCATACACCTATGCCTTCTTCTTGTGATTAAGAGTTCTCTATAGGCAGTAAAAAAAAATATATATATTGTATATATTTATATTTCTAAATCTGGTATAGTAATAACCAATAATTGGATATTTACATTTAATTTATGTAAATTAGGAATAGGTTTACTTATGAAATGGAATTGAAGAGTCAAAAAAGAGTTAGGGATGTAGATATCCTAACAATGAGGCGGAATGCTGGAAGTAAAGACATTTGTTAGTCAAATATAATGCAGCTCGTAAAGTTGCTGATCTCTCTTCTAATCCGCAGACATTCAAATTCTAGACAAAATAGTATGATATAAGATGATATAACAATTGGAAAGAAATTGGAAGTGGAGTAAGTAACGAAATCTAACATATTAACAAAGAGAAAAAAGAAGTGATAAATAAGAAAAATTATATATAAAGAGAGTACCATATAATGCATTCCCAGAACTAGAACCCTGGAATAAAATCATTTAGGAAAAGATATGACTGACCTAATATTAATATTAGCTATCGATTGATCCAGTTATTGTACATTTTCATTCACATTACATTAACCATTTCATATAATTTCTTTCATCTTCCGTTGGTGCAACGCCATTTCCGGTTGGTTATGTTTATTACTTGGGCAGGAATAATTTCTAAATTATAAACAGTGGTTGATATAGGTGCACTCTAAACTCAATATTGATAATATACCTCTATAGATCTATCTATAGACCGAAAGTTTTAAGTCGATTGATGACTGACTAAACTCCGAAATTCTACAAACTATAAGAGCGGACTGCCTAAAAAAAGCAATGGTAATGCTCTCTTACATTACAGCAAAAAAGTAAGGAAAAGTCATTCTATTGAAAAAAAGGGGCCTCGCAAAATTTATGTGCATACAAATCACAGCTTTGGTCAGATTTCAGGCCTATAAGCCTTTGTAATAATACTCACAAGATAATTACAAAGCTTCTAAATGACAGGCTAGTCACAGTGTTGCCTTCTCTCATCTCTGATAATCAAAGTGGTTTTGTAAAACTATCTCTCCTACTTTATTCACTATTTGTCAAACTTTATTCACTTTCTTTCCTACTTTATCATTATTTCTTCTACTTTATTCATTTTTCTCTTAAAACCGTGTCCAGGACCACGGGAAGATCAAACCGGGACGGAGATGGTATAAATTCCATCATGGCTTGGTCAGTAGTGACGGAAGAGCTATTTTTGGACATGGGATGAAAAGGTATAATGGCTTTTGTAACTTCCCCCAAATTAATAGGAGAAATATCATTCATCCAGCTGGTGCTGAACATAGTAATTGTTGTCATTTGTCAGAAGTCTGAAAATTAATGATAAGCCACATACTATATGTAATGTAAGTATCTTCCCTCGGAGCAAGTATTTCAAAAGAATCTATTTTCATAAACAATAAAATAGACCGTATTAGCATGAATTTGGTGCCTGTGTAAAATACAATACTCAGGTGAAGGAGGTATAATTTTCCTTGTATTTAGAAAAACATGATTTTTATTATTACCGATTTTACTTGGATGTCATATATTGTAAGAGTCTTCCAACGTAAATACTAAAAATGCTCCATCCTGACTTAAAACATAAAACTTATCATTATGAAATACTGGATTGCAACCACATGGGATGAAGATTTTATTTGTTTGTACAACGGAGACTTTGAACTTCCATTTCTTGTAGCCTGGTCGTAAATGTGCTGCATAGAGTGGTTCTCCCTCTAGCGTGCCTAGAACAGCAACAATGACCCAATCTGATGGTGATGTTGGTGAAGAAGAGAATGTAATTCCATCAATGTGACAATCTTCCGGAATATCTATGAGCGTGATCTTGTTTTTGCTCATAGGTTCGAAGAAAAATATCTCACACTCACCCTTAGTCACAAGAAGCCATCCATCGTTGGAGCAACGAATTTTACAACCCAATAATTCATGGTTGCTAATGTAACACCTCATGTTGGAAGTTGGATCAATAACAGACGCTTGTGAATTTTGGGCTCCAGCCAACATCAACCATGGGAAGTTAACAGAAATCGAATTTGAAAGTTGATCAGGTTTCCAATACATCGGAGGAAGTGCTTGTCTCCAGCTTCTACTCGCAAGACGCAAGTTTGCATAGTCCATCATAGAAGGGATACGATCCGCAATCAATCTTAGTAGGTCCTCAGAGAGTTTACAAGAAATAGTATCTTCTAATATTACAAGATCACAACCTCTGCCTGAAATAAGTGACTTGATTCCGCTTGACTTGTCATCCGCCATGACAATTTTCTGTACCGCATCCTTAACAGACCTCAAGTATGGTATCCCAGTATCAGTTGTCCGTGCAAAACGAAAAGGCAGGTTTCGGACAATAGACAAGCTCTGATCATCAAGTCGGAGAACATAAAAGTTTTCCAGACCACCATCCTCCTCTTCTGTAAAGTATATGCAGTTACGCTCGAGCTCAGACTCAGGTTTGTACACAAAATAGTTATTTGTAGTCAAGACCATCGTTAAACCTCTCAAGTCATGGACACTCCTCATCTCACCGTGTGATATATCAATCTCCCACACCTCCCACCCACACTGCAACTTACGTTCCACAAGCAAACATTCTGCCTCGGGAATACATTCCTCAATTTCATCGTTCAGTTGGACTAAACGCCTCTCGTACATGAGAGAAACATTATGCACTAACATGCCTGGTCTGTCTGGAGTAGCAAATTCCCCATCCTGAGTTATTATGCAATATTCGGTGGTCTTTTTGTCCTTAAGTGTGTAAAAGGCTGCATCATACTTGCCACTGCCAATAGGTTCTAAACCTTCTTCGAAATATGTGTAAGTTTCCCAGCCTTCCGAGAATGGGTCGGCATAGATATACGAACAAGCCCCCTTGTGGAAGAATACAACTTCATGGTATCCTTGCTCGTCATACGTAATAATACACTTGAGAAAGGTGTCTGGATGATCTGGAAGAGAGGGCATTAGAATCTTAAATTTCGACTTTCGACACCATATAAAACACTCCCAACGATTCGGGTAGGCCTTAATATCGTATTTTGTGTCGACGAAAACCAGCAAATCGCCGTGCCGGCATGTAGCTAGGCAGCTCCGCCCAGGCTTGTCCAATCTGATTTGTTCTGCCTTGTGCTTTCTGAGTCCCATTCGACTGTAAGATTTCTGTCCTATCCTCATCCTCAATAGTAAGTACACAGACACAGAAAACACACAATAAAACAACAATGGTCAAATCAAATTAAAGGGTTTTAACTATAGAAGATAAAACACCAAGCTTGAGAAGAATTCTTGCAAACTATCAAGAAACAGAAAACTTAAAGCTGAAAGCTTCAAGAATAGAGAATTTGGAACTTTTACTCAAGAGATCAATCAAGAACTCAGTTTGAACAATCGAAGGAGAAGAAGTGAAACCGAATCGAGCTAATTATATAGATAGAGCTAGTTATTAACAGAGTTAAGAATGGAAAAGATCAATTGCTCAATCAACCGAGTTCATATCGGAAAAGGAAACTGACCTAATTTTTTGGGAAGTACAAACTATAATGCTGTGTGTACATGTTCTCAGGTTCAACGTTATTTGCAAACCGGTCCTGAACCTAATAGTTCTGTTAAATGAGTCCTTTGACTTTCTTCACAATACATTTTCAAAAACCAAACCAACCAGTACGGTTCAACCGTTCCGACCGCTATTTTTTGGGAAAACGGTTCGGATCGCTTTAATCACTGAAATAGATTTTTCTTGTACAAGTTCACTCTGATTTTTTTTCCATCCAAAACGCACAGTGATAATAACTCTAGTTCTTCGGGATGCTTATTTTTTTATGAAAATGGTTCATATATATAAATCAACAGCAAGAATGCAGATTACATCGAAATATCTGGTGGCAAAATCGATCCACCCGAGCTAAAGAGTGAGCTAAAACATTGGCTACTCTTGAAATAGAACAGACTCTAACATGTTCAAAACCAACTAAAAACTTTCG
>JAYMSO010000099.1:0-11627 GCA_036897175.1 Plantago depressa | reverse complement strand
ACAGCTTCAACAGGATGAACAGTATGAGCACTGATTTCTTCAAGTCTAATGTATTTAGCTCCTACACGGGTCTGGTTAGAGTGAGAGTTCTTAGTCATCATGTACTTAGATAGAATGTAATGGCAGAGTGTCTGTATTTGCTAACTGAAAATGTAATTGAGGATGTGAGACTGGTCTCCAAATATCTTGTTCATAGCGCATATGAGATATCCTCCTTGGGGGAGCTTCATGCTGGTATACAAGGGACATGTTTCTTGTCGATCTCTTGAATCCCATCTATAACGACTGCAATTTTTTTTACATGTTTCACTCGGGTTCATTATTGTCCGGATTAAACATTTCATGATTTTGAAGAATATAACTCAAAACCAACAGAATCAATCAATGATGAAAAATAAGCTTTTCATGTTTTCAAATTTATGAAAAGAAGAATCACTGAAACATTACATGGATACATTGAACTCATTTGGCTGGTCACTTTCCTAGCATTATGATTTATCACCCCAATCTTGAAAAGAGAACAGCAATAAACATCATATAGTTCCTCTTCTAACCTTGAGAAGTTTCATGACCTCCCTCTAATAATTTTACCCCCACCAGAAGGAATTGGAAAAGAAAAAAAAAACGACCACGGTAAATTAAATTTGGATTGGAAAAGGAAAGTAAAAAAAGTACATCAAAATTGGCCGCAGCACTTGCTCTACAAAGATACATGATGTTAACTCAAACATCAAAACTGAATCTCTAGCACCGTTCAAAGAATCTCTGATAAACTTGATTGTTGATCCAGGTGCATCATATTGCAAGTTGGTGCCTTGGATTGCACAACTAGCCAAGCAGTTAATACATGTCGCCACTGCTTGCAGGTTGTCTCCATCTGAACTCAAAGGCAGTCGAGGGGTGTGGATCATTTCTGGCGCTGTTCATGGTCTGTGAGCGGGCAACATATTATGAGTTTCCGTGGCAGAGAAAATGGGTGACTAATTGAAGAAGTTTGATACATTATTCAACCCCTTGTTCAGAGAAACCCCACTTTAAATCTATTGGGCCAACCTAATACACAAAAACTTTGACCGCACCATCCCCTTAAATATTTTAGTTACACTCTATTCATGTGGTTGATGTCATATGCCAAGACTACGAGTACCATGCGTCTCTATTCTAATAGGGAATTCTGCAGACTAGTTCTGGAAAATGACAAACACATCTGATAGGATCACAGAGTTAAATTCAACATGGACATTCGTACTTGAGGTGGACATGAATGAAACAGATAAATGACAGGCACGGTACAATTGTAATGCAAAAGGCAAATATGGTGCAACTTTTCACATACGATACAGATGAATGACAATGAAAAATTAAAGAGACGAAATACACAAAATAATCAGACATACTTGTTTGTAAACCTCTTCATGGAGCCATGTCCGTTGGTAGTCAACTGTGAGGGTCTTCTCTCTTGACCCAACGAAAGAATTTCTTGTAGTCTTTGAGGCCAATCTGAATTTAATCTTCTGGCAAAGTCTTCAACTTCCCTGATTAATCAAAATAAGGACATAACAATTGTCAGGCAGAAGATAACAATTATCTTAGGTTTTAGATGGCAGTGTCTAGTTTTCTAGGTATGTTTCGGTTACTGGGGAAAAGAATGAATTTTTCGATTGTTCAGAATCGTAATGATTCGAAAACAATTTAGAATGTTTGTATACTTGAAAAGGTTTCTGCTTTTTTAGCATATGGGTTCGAAATTAGGAGCTAGTTTCCGTTTCTATTCGAACGGTTATTCGGTGATTTTCCTTGCTGGTTGTGTTTCCGACTGGTTAAACTGGTGTTTAAGTTTACCAAATGGTTTGATTTGAGAGTTATTTGTTGAAATGGATGTAATCTGGTTCGATTATCAGTTCTCCAATTGACAAGAAAAGGGAATAATGGGGATAGAGGAAGACCGATCTGTGTTTCTGTTTGGTTCTAGAGAGGAAGAGGCGTTTATATTTTGTTACTGCGTTTGCTTTGGTTCTGCACGTTAGTACTGTGGCTTCCTAGAAGAGATTGTAATTTCAAATTTCAAGATGAATAGGATTGCAAGACGTGATGGACTGATAAAATGCTCGTAAGTGTGTTTGATGGCAGATAATTTGTTTGTAGGCGAAAACTCGTAACTGAATTATGGTGCTCATGCACTTCTGAAAGCGGATAGAACATATCGTTACATAATGGTTGTGGGCATATGAGGATTTTATGTCAATGTTGGATGTCAATATCCTTGTCTTATGTCTTCCTGATAGATTCGTAACTGCATTATCCTTTTAATGCTAATTTGTTTCTTCTGCCGATCTAAGTATCATGTTCATTGAAGGCTGAATATGTATGGTATGCATCAGGTTAAAGTACCAATCTGGGTAGATGGTAATGAAATTATCGAGTTTGTGGGTATCGGTGCTCGATTTGGACCCACCTTGGAGTCCAAAGAGAAGCGTGCCACTCAAACTAAAGTTGCTCTTGCGGACCCTCCTGATTGTTGTAGCACACCAAGGAATCAGGTTATTACTTCTCCAGTGACTGAATTGCTGATGTGCGTTAAATTTTCATTTATGGGCCAAATGAAGTTATAAAGTCGATATTTACAACTTAGCTCGCAAAAAGAAGCCAAATGAAGTTTCTTTTTCAGTTGACAGGCGAGGTTATCCTGGTGCATCGAGGCAATTGTAGTTTTGTTACAAAAGCTAATGTTGCGGAGGCTGCTGGTGCTTCGGCTTTAATCATCATTAACAACCAGACAGGTATATGCTTGTTGCCATAACCGTCTTGGCCTGTTTATGGTTGTGGCTAATGGCAGTATACCTGTCATGTTAGTGGCTTTTATGCATAGAGTTGATGGAGAAGATTTCCATAATAAACAGATTACAGATATAACAGTTTTCTTGTGATTATTTTTCTCCGGTAATTTCTGGAACTTTGTACTAGAAACTGCTCAACTTTTTTAACATGCCCATTGCCCAAAAGAATATTTATGCAAAATAAAACCGAGTGAGCATTAGGAATTATCAGTGTTTCATGAACATTAGGAAAAACCACTTTACCCCCTAGTGTAGATCAGGGATGTGCCAAACTCTTGGATGGGCGGTGGTGTGGTTTTTCCCCCCTGGTTTTTTCATAAGAACTTCAGAAGAACCCACTCTTTCAATGGTCGTATTTAGTAGTGACTCTCTCACGAGCTCTCTTTCCCATTTCCTTCTTTAATTGAGAATTTGAGATTTATTTAAACTTGAAACAATTATCTATATCCATAACAGTTGGTTTTCTTATGGTTTTTCAGAACTCTTTAAGATGGTCTGTGAGGCAAATGAAACTGATATAAAAATTGGCATATCTAAACATGTTGTGTTTCACCAGGATTAAACAGGATATGAAACTATTAAATAAAATTCTCAGGAAAAATCAGTTCTTCCAAGATTAGGAATCAGACTATTACAATGCGAAGTACACAAGACCAATCTAACAATCGAATAACGAACAATGCAAAGTACAAACTAAACTACTTGAAGAACATTCAAAAACCAACAATCGAAGAATATACCTAACTACAATCTAATAAATGTGAAAGCATCCAAATTAAATCTAACAAATATGGGAATTACTTCAAGCTCATCAGCTTGGGAACCCTATTAATTTGACTCTTGAATATTGCTGCAGCAAGTCTCCTCCTTAAATCCTTCGACTCGTTCTACAATATTATGCGCAGGTCAGTTTTATATTTCAAGACTACTTGTACTAATTAACATACCACTATAATCATTACCTGTGTTAAAACACGTCCTATCGTGTTGCCAAGATAGAGCATCATGAGACAAACATAAACTCCGGAGTCCCAACTACGATGTAACCAATACAAATAAGTATTATTATACTAATTGTTAACATAATGACGACTTATAATACACAAGCGAAGTAGAAAATGTTAGGATTATCTGTTAGGCTGCTCCATAACAGAGGAGTCGTAAACAATTTCGAAATCAGTCCAGTTCTTTTGTTCATGAGGTTGCCACATCTTTGTTAAATCTTCAAGTTCGCTCACCTTAAAAATGATTTTTTTTTATTTAAATATCAAATTACGTACATCTTTATGTAATAGTTTTGGAGAATATTTACCACTTTTAGGACCATGATTCTCCTCCTCCAATCTGAATTCTTAAGGTCCGTGTCAGCAATTATGAGAAGTTTTCGATCTAAATCAATGGTACAAAGGAACCAATGCTCTTGATCACGTATTGGTACTGTGATGGATTTGTAGTATGGATAAATTCCTCGAAAACGTGGGAGACTATTGAAACCAAAAACATGTTCGTTTATGATATCAAGTTTAACATCGGACAAAATAAGCTCCTACGAAAGAATAAAGAAAAAAAAAACTTTAGGCGTGAATTAGAAAAATGACAGTAACATATAACCACGTATACGTACACTCAGTATTTGTGGCATGACATAGTGATCATATGAAGCAAAACGGTTCCATTTTCCTTTCTCATCCCAAATGATTGATGCAACCATGTCAATAACCTTAGAATTTTAAAATGACTGATTATATTAATAAAAAAAATTAATAACTAAACTAATTATTATACACGTCGATACATTTAATACTTTACCTCTCCTGCAATATTTTGCTCAGGCTCCAGCGTTAACATAGCACGACGGTTCAACCGCACATTCAGAACATCGAAACCCGTACAAAGGACAAGATTTTCGCTGCATCCAAATTAAAAAATAGTAAGTAAATTAATAATTTACAACAATGTATACCCTAGTTTTAGATTAATCACCTTAATCCGCGTTCCCTATTGAAAATCTGATTGACGAGAATATCGTCGGGAGGCAGATCATAGTAAATTCTGTTCTCGAATCTCCAATCATCAAGGGTCCCATTAGATGCTGGGTGCACTATGCCCTTCGAGTCTTCTGTTGATTCACCAATTGATTTGTTTCGCGTCCCACTGGTATCGCCATCCTCAGACTCATATTTTCGCGTCTGACTGGGTGCCATGGTGAAGTAAGCTGTTAGTAGCTAGTAAGATGAGGAAGCGGTTTGAAGATTGTGAGTTGTAGATTCTTTAACGCGCAGCTATTTATAGATTGAATTGAATTGGGTCATGGAAGAAGGAATGATCGCTCGATCGTACGGCAAAAGTAGTTGAAATCGATTTTAGCTGATGACATTGACACGATCTGGCGGCAGTTAAGCGAAACGTGAAATCGTGAGAAGTAGCTGAAAGTGATAGTATTTGCTATTTTGGGATTTTGGAAAAGAATATCTTTAATTAGGAGAGTTGGGAGAATAAGGTTGAAACGTGATAAGCAGATGAATAAGGTTGTTTTTAATTAGTTAGTGTAAATTGTTTGACTCGGCAAAATTCCCTTTAAGAGGAACTAGGGTAATTTGGATCTCTTATATATACTAACTAGAACTTACGTCACACGTGCAGCGTATTCTGGTCTTGCTCTTGGTTTGTCAAGTTATAGCGTTTGTCCTCGTGCCTTGTTTATCGTCATTGCAAAGCATAACCTTTTGGGAAATTGCTTCCTCGCGAAATGTATTGGACATTTGAGATTGTCCTTCGGTTCTAGTGATATCCTTGGTATAATAAAATACTTTCCTCTGTGTTCTCCGATCCACAAGAATATTCGAGTGCGCTTCAGTCGCTCGGCGACTTTGCTATTTGAGGTCCAATCTAAATACATTTGACCAAAAGTCAACTTGACCATGAGACTAGATGAGTGAGGACTAGCCACGAGGCAATCTACCTATTGAGATGGACAATCATCCAAGGCCCACCTCCAATCCTTGGACATGACCAATCCTGAGTTCATTAATTAATTTCCATATCTAGGATGTTGATCAATCAAAGGAGCTCATGTCTAGCTCTGGGACCTTGACTTGTCAACCAGCTGGATGGTAGGTGGGCTAATCAAGATAACATAGTTTAAGTCTTTTAAGCAACAGTTTACATATAACTACCTAGTAACTGACTTGTGTTGACAAGAAATCCATCGATGTTATTAATCGAAATGTCTATGTTGTCAACATTGATGTTAACAACTGTATTGGTAAATTTTCATATCTTGGTTCAGTCCAGAACTTAGTCCAAATACTGCGCGATAAAACCTTGTTTATGGCCAATTTAGAGGCGAGAGGCCCAATCCACAGGAATATTCGAGACCGTTTTAGTCACTCGACTACTTTTACTAATTGAGGTCCAGTTCACATACATTTGACCAAAAGTCAATTTGACTGTGAGACATGAAGGAAGAGGACTAGCCACGAGGCGCTCTGCCCATTGGGATAGACGATCATCCACGGTAAACTTGATATATTTTGGTTAATTATTGTATTTGAGAAGAATAGTCCGCCATTCTTTCTAACAGTGTGTGATGAATAAGTGATGAGTCGTAAACAATTAGAAGGATAAATTTGGAAAGACTTTTTTTGTAAGAATGAACCGCTTTCACATAGTTCGCTTTTATATATCAAAAGACGTTACCAAACAATCAATTCCTCTTTTACATTGTCCATGCTACATATACCCTAAGGACTAAGTACTCCTACTTAACTATAGAGTATAAAGATGTCATGTGAAATCATCAAGATCTAAAACCTAGACAAACACGATCTTTGATCTAGTCTCTCTAATAATTCATGGTCTAAATGTTGTGATTTGTAATTTTGTAACTTCAAATTCGGAATAATGGCGATTCGAGGGCTTATAAGCTTGATTTGAAATCAAATCGTCAAGCTCGACTATATGTAGGTACAATATTGATTTTGTAAACTTGATTTCTTTTAATATTATTCATGGATCGTGGATATCCATATATTTATACACATCCACTCGGATTGATCCGCAATGAATGGATCGGATAATGGATAGGCTTTTCCTTCCTCCGTTTCTACTAGGGCTGCAAACTGATCAGATAGGATCCGATCTGTTTTAGTGGATATCCACACTTACGGATGAGGCAAAACTCGAACCGCTATCCAATCAATTATGAGCGGATCGGATAATGGATCGTCCGCACGGATATGGATAAAATCCGCGGATATACATATCCAAAAAAAAAATTAAAGAAAACACAAAAAATGTTTTCAATCTCCAACAGCAAAATGCAGGCGAATTTTACCCAAAAACCACCGAAACCCAAATTGGCAGCCGGGATAGTAGCTGAAGCGTTGAGAAGCGGACGAGGATTCAATAAGCACTGATAATATCCCGTCGTCTGCGAGTATGGGTTTATTGAATCTCCAACAGCTACCGGCTTCACCAAATAGATGGAGATTCGCTTTGATTAAAGGTAACCTCCAAACGGTTTTAACTATAATCAAGGAGAACGTGAATCAGAAATTTTGAAACTGATAGTTTTTCTAGCTTAAATTTATCGTAAAATTTCTGCATATTATTTCCTGGGCATTTCCTAACAAGAGCAGGAATTCTGTATTTCAGATTGATTCAGGTTTGTTAATTGATTCTTATATTGAAGCTAAACTTTGGTTTTGCATATTCGCATCGTTTTTAGTTCACTATTATAGTACCTGTGATGACTAGTGCTTATCATGGGGTCAGATTACATTTTTTGTCACTTCTCATCAGCCAGTATAGAATATATATAATGTTGTGATTCTAATATTGTCAACACTTTGCGTTCTGTATGTGTAGTGGAACTGTAGGAACTACATTATTGGCTTTCCCATGACTAGCCAAGCACATTGTGTAAGATTGTTAGTTGGTTTATAAATTATGAGACAAATTAGTAAAGGATTCTAATAGCCATTACAAGAGTTCTACTTATAAAGATTCATGTTGCTTATTTTCCTAGTTTAGTTTTTGTTCATTTTAGACGTACAGGTTATCATTTGCCACAGCAAGTTTGTAGTGAGTGAAGGTATCACTAGCAGTACTCTACCTATCTGAGTTAATTTGAGATTTCTAGACTCATTGTGTGACTTATTTTTCACCTGATTATGAATGAAAATTGTGTTGCTGCTAAAAAAAGAAACTGATAATATTACAATTTTTTTATTACCATTAGATCAGGAAAGAAGAGAACTATTTTCCTGTCAAGATGTATACACCACAAGTGAATCAAGGGAAGAAGAGGAATCAGGAGGACACCAAACAGCCAAACACCAGATCTGGCAAAGTGTATAAAGCGAGTCCACACAATGTTAAAACACCAAACTCTACAATGTTCACCATCCCCTGCCCTCATGATGATGGAAAGTACACCTTTGTTCCAGGTCGTAAGAAGCTGGAACATAGAACATCACTACCAAGATTGAAGAATGTGAACGATAAATTAAATGATGATCAGAAATTGGTCGTGAAGGAGATGGGATTTGGTTCTATAATGGAGCTCAAAATCAGTGAGATAGATGTCAAACTCCTTACTTTATTGATAAAGCATTTTGATCCAAACACTTGCAGCCTGAATGTTCTAGGAAAAAATATCATCATAACAGCAAACATGGTAAACAATGCACTAGGCATACCATGTGGTTCCAAAACATTACCTAGTGTTGCTGATAAAACTGTACAAATCACAATGTACAGCATTCTCTTACAGGGGAGTGACAATCGAGCTTTAAAGTTGAGCGAATTAGAGGTTAAAATTTCTAATTTAAAGTCCAGCGGGATTGACTTTAAGATTCTATACATGATGTTCCTTTTTTCAACCGTACTTTTCCCAATGTACGGAAATTTAGATCTTAACCTTCTAGGGTATCTGGTTGATTTGGATGATTTGAAAGGGTATAATTGGTGTAAAGTCGTGTTGGACAAACTTGTGGAGGGTGTAACCAGTCTGAAGCAAACCGAAAGTTGGAAAGTAACGGGTTGTATACTTTTACTGCAGGTACTATTTATTCCATCTTATAATATGCGTTCCTTTTTGTTGATTCAAACTAACTTGAATATTTTATCTTACATGCATATATAGGTTATATTCATAACAGAGTTAGCCCGAATAACTCCCGACCATTTGAAATGGATCAGACCAGGTGTAACATTTATTGATCAGTGGTATCAACATGAAGTGTCTTCCATTCTGAACATGTTTGCGGTTAGAGGGGGATACAAAGAAATTATGGTGAGTAATTCCACTGATCTTGGTTTTCTTCACTTCATTAATGGCAATTGGTATTACACATTTAAGTAGCCTTTTTTTTGTCTACGTGTGTAATTTTATTATGACGACACAACACTTCTATTTTGATTTGGATTCAGGATTCTGCCAATGAAAGAGCTACTTCAAGCTTGGATGAAGCAAGACTTAGTGATAGAACACCTAAAACGGGAGAGAAGGAAAAACAAGAAAATTTGTTAAAGTCAACCGTTGGACAACTTCAATTGCTAAATGGGCAAATGGGCAACTTGGAGAGCACGATTAGTCAATTATTGCTTGTCAAATCCTCACTTTCACCTCCGTCCAAGGCACTTTTAAAATTCATCGCCGGGCAGTGTCTACAATTAGGTGGGCGGTTGACCAATGTGAGTAGCATTGCCAATGAAGTTGTCACTGTCAAATGTTCAACAACACCGGTCATTCAAAGAAGTCAAGAGCATAATAAGTTTTCTGAAGGTTCCTCCCCGGCTACCAAATGTGGAACACCAAGTGTACAAAGAAGACATGAACATGAATATCCTTTGGCAGATGGAAATCCAACCTCACCGTATGTGCAGTCGGGATATGTCTATGGTAAGAAAGGAGTTGCATCAACATCTAAAGTCAGTCCAACCTCAATCAAGCCGATGGCAAGAAATCAGGAACATGTACCGTTGAAGCCACATACATTGGATTTTGAGTCCGATGATGTTAGCAAGGATAGTTTTAAAGAACAAAAATCACCTGACATTTTCACCTCGATGCTCGAAGCTTTACCAATGCCACTTTCAGAGAAGCGTATTGACATTCTATTTGATCCAAGACCAAGTTCAAGGTGCACGAGTTTATGTTGTTAATTTTTTTTCTTCTTTTAACTGTTATAGGAAATTGTGCACTTAATACCTCTTTTGGGTAGTTAATTAATGATATATGTTTATATCATAATTTAACAATGTATGCTTCTTTGTTAATTTGCAGTGAAGTATTGGTTGATTATGTGTACTATGACATAACACGTTGTTGGTTGAGAACACTGCTCCCACAAACATGCATTGGTGATTCCGTAAGTTTCCCTAAGTTAAAGATACATGCTTTTATATCTTCTGGTGTATTTATGCATTGGTCAATTTTTTATTTTTTTTCAACTTTGGTTAAGCTTGAAACCAGACTCACTGTACATAGCTTACTGATGTGAATAGTTCTTGGAGTTGTGTGATTTGTTGGTCTCTGACTGTGATCTCCTCTTGTGCTTTTATCCTTGCGTCTTCTAGCTCCATGGTTAGCGTCATTGTTTGTGCTTGTCTTGGCTCATCCATGTTCTTGTCTTGGTAGAAATAGGTCCAATTGAGAAAGAGATTCCTTTGATCATCCATGGAAACTTTTAAAAGTCAACTAATGTTGTAAACTTATGCAGATTATAAATGCGTTGGCATATTTGTTGTGGTGTGAGAGAAAATCATGCCCCAATGCGAGCTGCCACTGGGTACTTCCTTGTCGTTTCAGTGTAAGTTCACAATTGGAGAGTTTTTGTACTTGCATATTTTAACTATTATTCTTAATTGGAGATTTGAACTTTTATATGTGAACTTAAATTAACTTCAATTGCAGACTATGGCCACAGCAGGGATTGAAAAGGCTTCCGGCAAGCAACTAAAAACAATTTACTCGGATGAAAAGATAAATAAGAACATATTTCGAGATGGTGTATTTAGATGTTCACCGTCAACATGCTCCACAATATCAATTCCCTTTGTTCACGGGGTTTTGTTTTGGAATCACCCGAAGATCTGAAATTTTTTGTGTTAAATGATAGTCTACTTATAAACATTTTCTCTCACTCGTTCTTAACGAAGTATTACGGTATCAATTTCATTGCATGGTGTGCAAGTTATATTCTATTTCAAATAGTACAAGGTTAATACTAGAAGAAATGTATGTTTGGAAAGTGACAAAAGAAGAGACGTAAAGGAAGACCATTTGCCTAGAGACTAGAAGAGAGTTATTCCTGTCTTTGACATGGAAACTTGTTCCGTCACACGCTTTCTTCAGTTTTGATCAATTTCATGACAGTATGGACTCTTTATAGTCAACAAAGAACTTTAGTCATGGCATGATGAAGCAAAGGGAGAATTAAGTAGGCCAAAGATGTAGAAAAACGCAATTGTCTTGGTCATTATCCTTAACTTTTACTGCTACCTGATACTGGACGATTATCATAAGATTAATTATATATACAGACAAAGAAAAACGACGTAGTGGAAGCAAGTTGTCACTTTCTATCGTCAGTCAGGATGTCGCCCTGACTAACGTTAGTCACCTATTTTGATCAATTGGATTAAAATTTTAACTGTAGAGATCGAATAATCTGTTCCATTTCACACTGAGTGTTGCCATGGGGTGTCGCTCGTGTCGCAAAATGTGTTTCTCTAACCGTTTTACGTCGCTCTAACCGTCTTACTTTGTGAAACCAGTATATT
>JAYMSO010000098.1:0-11659 GCA_036897175.1 Plantago depressa | reverse complement strand
TCCCCTCTCTCAGAAACAATACGAAGCCGAGCATCAGCCCTCGATTATCTAATTTAATTTGTGTGGAAGGCGGTTGTTTCTTTATTATTATGCATGTGCATTGATTTGGTTTTTGATCTGTGGTCATATTAGCTTTTGAATCTCTATATCCGGGTAATTATTCGATGAATCAAGATTTTCTTTATATCGGGCAAGGGCTTCTGCACACGTGTTTCCATTGCATTTTTGTCTTTGATTTTATAAGGAGAAGTTACTTTCCGTAATGTTAGCAATTGGGACATGAATAATTATATGATTACATTACAGCCTTGTGCTTTATAGTGTAAAAATGCATCCACAATTATAATGATGCGTATTTAGCTGTTTGGTAGTGCACTTTATATGATAAGTTGAAAACTGCTTTTCTATGCGGTTCTACATTTGTCAGATTAACTTTAATTCATGGACCCGTCACAGATTCTCACGGGTTTGTGTTATTGTTGATTTTGTTTTGAAGGATAGTTTATATTTTCTCGTTCCCTTGTACCTGCATGGATTTTGAATGATGGTCCTTTGCAAATTCATATTCACATCTGTTTGACTTCCCCTCAAGGTTTTCTAAGTGTTACTGTAATTGATATCTTATACTTGGTGAATTGGTTATCTCTGAAGCTGTCACAGCTTCTCGTTTTTTCCCTTTTTCACCATTTCATACTTGACTTCATGATATATATTATTATATTGCTATCATGAGTATCCACAGAGAAGTTCTCCGTATTAATGCTCTAATTTGATGCTTGTTTGTCTGCTGTGACTATATGTAATGTCTGTACACCATAATACTATATAGTCATTGAACTGTTAGAATGGTCTGAAGGTATTGAGCCCTGGGTGCCTACGCCTTTCAATATTTGTTTAACTAGATTTCTGTATGTATGTTTTAACTAAGTTTCATTATGTATGCTGTTAGTTATATCTCTATGCTGGTTTCTGGTGTTCCCACTTGCTTATCTATGTCCATGTGTATTCTTTTTGCTTGCTGCATCATCTCCGATTTTTTTCTAACTAGGGAACACCCACCCACCACCTGTGGATGTTGCATCACCATGTGTGTAACAACTATCAAGACTTGACATTTCTCGAGTTGTCAGTATTTTAATTGTAAATATTCTGTCTATTGTAATTATAAGGTTCTATGCTCTGAAAGTTTCTGGTCTAGTATTCTTTATTCCTCATGCTTATCATACATATTGCAGGAAAGTGAAAGTGAAGATGAACTTTTGGATGAGGTTGATGACTATGTGGAGGAGGAGCATGACCATGAGCCAGAGGTGGAAGAGCATCCTGCACCAATTTTGGAAAAACCTGCAGAAGTTCCCCAGGCACCAAAAGAGACTGAGAGACAGCTCTCGAAGAAGGAAAGAAAGAAGAAGGAGCTTGAGGAACTTGAGGCAATTTTAGCTGACTTTGGACTTAACACAAAAGGCAACGCTGCAGATGAGCCATCAGGTAGATTTTAGCTGACTTTGAATTTCTGATATGTTTACGTACCCTTGCCAGTTTCTGGTACTTCTATCCGCTTTAATTACATTATACATGCAGAAAAGAAAGATGGACAGCTGAATGGAGATGCAGAGAAGAAGGATAGTGGCCCGGTGGAATCTAAAAGTGCAAAGAAGAAAAAGAAGAAGGATAAGGCTTCAAAGGTGGTGGTGAAGGAATCTCAGGACCAGCCCAACAGCTCAGATGTTCCTCAAGGACAAGAGGAATTAACTGGAGCAGAGCAGGGTGAAGAAGATGCATCTGCTGTCGATGTGAAAGAACGGCTCAAGAAGATGGCATCTGCCAAGAAAAAGAAATCCAGCAAGGAGATGGATTCTGCTGCTAGAGTTGCTGCTGTGGAGGCTGCTGCAAGGAATGCGAGACTTGCTGCTGCCAAGAAGAAAGAGAAGAGCCATTACAACCAGCAGCCAATGCGGTAAGAGAAGAAAATTGTTGGAAAGCTGCTGCACACAGGTGGAAATTGGTTCTTATATGGTTCATTAATAAACTCTGAGCTCCTCTTGCTTCTAGTTTTGATAGACAGATTTTATGAAATGACATGTTTTGGACGGTTTTATATTGTTAAAACTTGTTTTCATATGGTACTCAATTTACTAGCTTAGTTTGTAATATATTTGTATGTTGTATCTATGTCTCCTCTTGGAGTTCTCTTTTGCCTGTGCCGTGGTATGCTTCCATTCCTTCGGCTAGCAGCATGGCGACGTTGAGGGGCACTTGGCCGTACCCCCCTTTATGCATATGGTGCATAAATCCTATGCTTATCTTGTCGCCGTCGGTTTAGAGTGCTGATGCAAAAAAAAGGGAGAAAAGGTAAAGTGGAGTTTTAGCCTTTGTGAGTGATTTATTGTCACTATAACAATGGAAATAACAAAAAAGCCATTGGATATGTTCAAGTTAAAACCCGAGGGAAATCGTGATCATGGAGAGCACAAATTATAATGCCATAGCAGTTTTAATTATTTGTGATATTTATGACTTCTTTTACACGTATTAATTTTATAAAAGGAAGAACTCCGACACTAACTTTTTGCTCTGGCACTATTATCTGTCATAAGTTGTGAGCGCACTAAATGGAGGATTTGACCATACCCATAAATATTTCACAAGATCTTGGAAATTTCATCATTTTGTGACTTTTAAAAAAATAAAATAGAAGGAAGAATAATTTGAACAATTATAATCTTAGTATAATAAAGGAGACTCAAATTTTGAACATTTGAAAACTTTTATGATTATGCACATAATAATGTCATGTAGAAAAACTTTATGGTAAAAAAAAAAAACAGCATGTGTAATTTTCAAAAGTATATTTCTAAGGATACGTACTTTCAACATTCTACAACCATTATTTTGATGAAAATAAAGGGAATTTTTGAATGTGTGCACACTTTGTTATGCCGATGATAATGCTAGTGAGAATCTTTATGCTAACTAACATGTCGAACATGTGCAACATTTTTAAAATACATTTGCATTAAATACATTTCATTTAATGATAATATTACGACTTTAGAGGTTAAAAATTACTCCACATACCCAAAAGCCGTCCACATTTTTTATTCACAGGGCTTCTATATGAAAAATACATGATGTAAAAATGAAAATAAAATAAAAAGATTAAAAAAGATGAACCGCGTATTGGCAATCTAAATTGGTTGGACCGTGGATTCAGTTCCCTTAAATGGGTGATACTCAATCTTCATCCGCGTCCACCCTTGTATCTTTACATGACATATCCATAGTTACCGAATCATAAAATTTATGAATAAAGGGTCAGGTCAGACAAATATTATTCATTTGATAAAGATGAATCTTTGAACAGTCTAAAACACATTTTTTTTCCCACAATGGAGGGTGTAGTTACAAACAAATGGTTTTAATAATAGAAATAGTTTCTCACCTTTAGCTGCAATATTAATTTCAACGAGCACATGTGGCGTGAACTAGAATCTAAAATTCATTCATTTCCCGTCATAAAATGTACATTATTCAAGAACATGTAACCTAGCTCCTTAAATCTAATACAAGTGATATAAGTGATTGCTCATTTAATTTTAAGTTATTCCTAGTAAACGAGCTCTTCATTCACGTTTAATTACACATTTATATTAACATGTTTTAATGTAAAAGGAGCTTGCCTTGAGTATTCTTGATCGAAGCATATGTTTCATTGATATTACTAATGGCATGCATTAGTTTTTCCAGTGTTCTCTCCTTATAAGGAAACAGATCGTTTCATTTTCAATAAGATATTATAGGTGTGAAAGTAGCCTGAAATAACGTACAATACAAAATTCATTATTAAACTTCATTCATGCATGAGATACACATTTGAATGATCGCGTATAATTCAAAATTGGTAATCATCATATACGCATGCATTATATACGGTGCGATATTTCCATTAACGTTACCGGTAGAGGAAAGATTTATGTTGGGAAAGTGCAACGCGTATGGTCATCGTACAAATTAGACTTTCTACATAATACAAGTCTTCAGTTGAAAAAAAATCACGTACATTCTCGTCCACATAGTGAAGTGTTTGTCCGTTATGATTATTCCACCCACATGTATTCCGCAACATGACATTAGAAGTTACAAGTCATCAACATTAATCGAGCATGGCCCCCATTGAGCGTGCCTAATGCTATTAGACTTCGTTTATGTGCTTGACTGGCAATAGTCGACCTGTTTGTGGGAGGGACCAGCTTGTGAACTTCATTGGTTTGTGGGCTAATAAGAATTTGACTCGTATGTCTTGCTTGCAGCTTGTTAGACGATGTGACTCAACAGTGGTTGGTGTATATACGAGTGCTTGTGCATCTTTCGCGCGCTCGTAGATATAATGTTATTATATGCGGTTAATTGTTATGTTACATTCTTTTATATATGATGGCATTCGTTTGGCATGAACAAGTCATGAATGACTTTGTGTTGATCCCATTGCTTGTTGCAAAACTAACGTGGAACCCAAAGGCAGCTTATATGACTTCACATTCCCGTGGAGTTGAATTATGGAATGCGAGTACCACTAACTTGCTTGATCTCTTGGACCCGCACTATTATTCTGCTATGCTATGTCGTAATTATATGAAAATCCCATGCAGTAGCTCAACCACGCCAACTGATCCTCTAGTTTCACCTTTCTCAAGAGCTCCCAGCATAGATTCAATAAATCCTTCATCATCGAAACCATTGGCCAATGCAGACTCAAAGTCTTGCTTGTTTATAGCTGTAACTGAGTCAGACATGCTACCAAGGCTATGTGAGTTTTCTGTTCTCTCAGCAGACAATGAAGACACCGTAGGCAGATTCATTGGTGAACTCCCACTTTTCTTAGAAAGAGCACGTTGATTTGAACGAGCCAGCCACGAAGAAATAAGCTCTGAATCAAGTTCGTTTCCTTTGTGATTATCATCATCTGATCTTGGTGCTGTTCTTACTTCACGGGCATCTTTGCTTCGGACCTTGCGTTTTCGACCTTTCACTTTGCCAGGAACTTCGTTAGGGAGAAGCAATAGTTTAAATGTCTCTTCTTGAAGATCGACCCATTCCTCATCCCGATCATCGTACTTTATGTGATGAAGCTTCACTTCTGGGTGATATCCTTTTACAAGGCCATGATACCAGCTCTCATCCAATGGCCAGAAGATTTTAATTCTTCTGTTTACAACCCATAATGCATCAAAGTCTTGTGGAAGAACTTCATAGAAGTGCCGGCGTTTCCTTTGCACAGGTTTTCCTTTATCATCTCCTCTTGGTCTAAGAGCTATGTTCGTGGCGTTGGCTGATCCAGGTTCTTGAAAGACAGATGTGTTGGGCTGTTGGTTACCAAAATCCTGACCAGATGAAACTGGTACAGAGAATACATCAACCGTCTCAGGCTTAGACATTCTTTTCTTTGATGGGAAACCAGTACAACTTGGATCAAAACGAGATGAGAGCATCCTTGCTGCATTCCGCTCAAGATTCTCTTCGTCGTCGTCGTCATCGTCAAGGAAATCAACAAAGAGATTATCTGAGGCTGGAGCGTCCACAGATGGTCCAGTCTTCTTGGTTGAGTCATCCTCACCAACTCGATGGACAAACAAATCATTTTGCTTCATACTAAAACCAAAATGTTACTGCATTGCACCATAAGAATCGCCACCTCTAACTCCAAATTTACTCCTAAACCAGGATGCAAATTCCCCCAATACTAACACCATGGAAATAATTATCCTTTGACCTTCCCGTATCGGATATCCAGTCGTACACAGCAAGACATGAACACAAACTGCTCTAATAAACAAAGCTAGGATGGTCAGATTCCAAAAACCTGCTAACATTTAGAGGAGCATTTCAGCTGATTGAATATCAGCCAAAATACCAGGACATACTACAATCCATTCTGACGATTTATGCATATCATTTAACATATAATTTCACAGCAGTGATTCACAATCACAATAACTGGAAGCATAGCCTGATAGCTATCAATGATCCAACCTGACATTACATACTACAAGTATTCTGCACATATAGATCTACTTGAGCATATAAACCTTTCTCTATTACCCTGAAATGTAATTCTTTGCTTAATACAAACGAGGTCGCAGCCCCAAAACCTCAATCTCAAAATCCTGTGGTTCAAAAAGGCATGTAGTAAATTATTAGAGCGAAATAGCTCCCCCAGCATCAAGCACTAAAAGCTAAATGTGAAATGGCTTTCCTACATGAGAAAAAAAAAACAAATGGCAACAAAGTATTTACACGACTGTAGTTCAAATCTCCACATTACCCAAACTGCCTCTGGGTTAAACCTGGTGAAAGATGAAATTTGTATCAAACTAGGCAGAAAAAAATACTCCGATACCTGCCCAGCTATCATGTAACAAATAATACCAAGGGACAAGACTCGAGCCAAACTTGTGCAGAGCCCGAATACTCTGCATAAGAATTCCACTGTTCTAATTTTCAGCATTTGAACCCCCATGAGCGGCTTTCATTGCTTCAGCAGTTATTATGGCAGTCACGGCTTTATGGATGCACAAATCTGCTCTGTACAGCAACCTTTGAGCCCTCTCTCTCTTGAGTTTCGCCATGTTATGTGCATGCTGGGATGCACTTGATGCATCACGTAAGCGGAACTCGTGAAGATCTGAATCACTCAGTTTCTCCATCTCTCGACTTTGGTTTCCTCCAAGGTAGGCTAGTCTCTGACCAGACATTTCATGCAAACCAGTGGTTCTCACTGCTGTCCTCTGGTTGAAGGGCGTCAGCGTATGCTGGCTGTTCAAGTAGGCGAATGACTTGAGCTTCTTTGGTCTGTTCTTATAAATGTTTGGATTATGATTCCACTCAGAAGCATCAGAGTTCAGCGAAAAATGTGCATCTAATGGAGAAAATCCCCTCATCGAAGCCCGGAATGATGGTGACACATCAGAATATTCATGCAATGGATACAACACCTTGTCATCCCTAAATGTATGCCCATGAGCTCTTCGCCCTGCCATAGTGAGTTTATATCATTAACAAGAGCAGAAAGAACCTTTCTTTTATGACTATTGAGCAAAAATAAAAGCACAGAGAACTAAAAAGAAGTACGATTCCTATATAAACCCCTGACAATTGTGGGTGATTATTTATTGTTACCCTGAAATTTAAGGATGCACAAATCCCATAAAAATTGAATACGCATCACGGCAGAACTTCAAGGTTCTACTCATAATCATTATTTAAGTGCAAGCATATTGTGAATTCCACATATTGAAGATGATATTACTGAAATATCAACATTGTAAATGAAAAAAAAGAGAGAGAGAGCAGTACCATAAACAACACCTTCGGGGTCTCTAGAGGAGGCATGGTGGTGGCCAGAAACAAGAAATTTCCTCTGCGACCTCTGTTTTGAGCCCCTGTTAGGAACTTCCAGACCCCGTGGCTTCATACAGAATGCAAACATGGCTGGCTTTTCTGGAGGGGGGGGCTTCCCTTGACTGGCATTAGAAGAGGCGCCATTGGAACGGCCAACAGTTCGCTCCCACTCCTTCAGTTGCTGTTGGTATCTCTCCCAAAGAGGAGGCTGAAAGGCAGTTGGTGGATAAGTAGAAGCATGGACAAATGCTTATATAGTAACGTCAACAATACAAAAATATGTCCATAGTTTGTACACAAGTGTCCTAAGTATGTGTGTGACTGGGATACATGCACTTAATCACAGGAAGCCACTATGGGCACATCCAAGTTGGATAAGAGAAAAAATCATGCATAATTTCAAAAGAAAAGAATACCTGAAGATGTCTTATTAAGGGCATGCCCTTTTTCTCTCTCTTTTGCCGCCAATGGCCATAGATAAGCTTAGTATCTTCCACAGAGCCTACACCAACCATAATCTCTTCAATTTCAGCATCGGTGAATTTATCTCTTTGCTGAAGACACGAAACTTTCTCAAACATGTCAATTGTCTTCTCCAAAGCCTCGTCTGACAGCTCTTCATCCCTACATCTATTGTTCGCCAGCAACCAACGTTCATCGTCACTATCCATGTCATATAGAACACGAGAGGGATCCAAGGCCATTTCAACATCAGTTTGAACCTGCCGGAAATACTTCATAGAGTTCCGAACGAATGGGATTTCACCCCAATCATCACTTTCCTCAACTAGACGAACTCCAGGAATAGGGATGTTTTTCACTGAAGCTGCACGAATATTTCGATTGTGACACTCCTCGTGCATCTCCTTGAACAGCGTCCATTGGCTTCGGTCAGGAAACTCTAACACCCAGTCTTTGCCACCTTTCCACATCATAGCATGCGAGAACCGGTTAGTGGATCCCGGCTGCAAAATCTGGTTAACTTTATAAGAATATTTTGTGATTCCAGAGAGTTTGACAGCCAGCCTCCATTCATTTCGGTCAGAAACTTCCAGCACAACAGTCGCCCCACATAATCTCCATCCTTTGTCACCCTGGGTGACTAAGACATTTGCACCACAAGACAAGGTCTCCGACTTCTTCTGGATGCTCTTAGAGGCATCCTTAACAACATCTTCCCTAGAAACATCAGACAACTTCTTCAGGCTAGCTCTCCTAATTCTTTTGCAGGGAAGAGCTCTCTGACTTTGCAATTTTTGCTTTGCACCATCATCATAACCTGCTGAAGGCATTGTGTACCTAACCTGGGTACGTGGCTTCTTAGGTCCATTACTGAACGCATTCCGTGAATGGTTTGTCTTCCCATCAGACCACACAGGAGAGAGATCCCCACGAGAAGAAATTGAACTGCTGATACGACGTTTTGATGGACTTCTGGAACCAAGACTAGGGCTGTTAAGAAAGCCATACTTAACAGTCCCATCCACAACAGAGGTCTGTCTGGATGTGCGTCCTTTTCCATCAAAAGGCATATCGGAAGGAGAAACATCAACTACCAGGCTACCTGATTTTAAATCAGACCTGGGATTGGACGTCAGATCTGTGCCTGTGGGTGCATCCTGAAGAGAAGATGCAACATCATGTTCATCTATATCCTTCATTGATTCATCATGCTCCAACTGAGTAGAAACTTCAAGATTACTTCCCCTCGCAAAAACCTCTGGAATCCTGTTCTGAAGGTTCAGAGATGAGTTGCCTGTGGAATCGCTTCCTAAGACAAGATCCGTCTCCAAGCTTCCTCGTCCTGAACTAAAAAAAATTTCATCAGGGGCAATATGATCGGCATCACCCGAAGCAGGTCCAGTGCAAGCATTAGTTTCTCCAACTGGGTCCGCAGCACGTTCTGAATGATCTGGTGAGCACATTGCATCATTATCTTGAAGGTCAATCGAAGCAGAGCTGTGTTCCATGAGTGATCGGAGTTGCAGACTAAGAAAGAAAGTCTGTGCAGTACCAAAACATAGAGCAAACTGAGGACCTTCTCTAGGCTTTGTGACAGGATTAGAAGTGGATAGACTCATCCTAGAATTACAGGATTCTCTGGAAATACCCATTGGAAGAATACCCGTCGTAGATTTCCTGTTATCCTGATATAACGAATGGCAAAGAAATTAAATGTCAATAACAACATAATTTGGTCATTCTGTATGTCTGCTAGAGCTGCCTAGATAGTGCTAAACTAACTAGATGATAAACAACATCAATTTACTGCCACAACAATGTCAAGCATTACAAGAACAATGAAGAACATCAAAATATCTAATAATTCAAATTGATCATATAATTCCAAAAACAAACCGCGCCCCAGATGTACAGTTAAGTGTTTTAGAGTTGTACCTAAAAAGTGAGTTAGATATCGAGTCACATTTTTCAAATGTAAAATGTGGGAAATTTCATTTTCATTCCATCAAGAACTCGAGGTTGAGAATTAATGAGGGTCACATTACTAACAGCAGAAAAAGAAATACTTTTCTATCGCAAAAAATGTGCAAAAGATATAGGTGTACCTTATATGTGGAGATTTCTGAACCATTATCACTTCCACACTGCTGCTCTAAGTTTCCACATTCAAGGTCCTTAATGTTATCATGTGTGCATTCCGAAATAGGTAATTGTTTCAGAAGTGTACAATGTTGCAATAGCTTCAACTCCAGGTACAGCCACTTATGTCTCTTCAGTCCAGAGAAACTGTATAATGAAAATGCATGGTGCAATCTTAGATCTTGACCACCAAGAATTCTGAATCTTATTGAGGTTACTGGAACGCTTGTGTCACGATTACACTGTTCATCAGATTTACGGAAAACAGCCAGTATTAAGAAGAAAAGGGCCAGTGCCTGCTTCAGACAGCCTTCAAATAATAGGAATCTCAAACCATCATTGCTGTCAACAAAAAGCATCTCCAGTTTAACAACAGGAGAGGTAGTCACTAGTGTCCCATGTTGGAGCATGAATATGCAATGCAGCAGCCAAAAATCGTCTGCTTCTTGTGAAATATCCAGAAAGGACAATGGGGAAAGGCAAGTCTGGAATCTGCATTCTGCCGATGAAACCAACATGATATTTAATTGTAACTTACCTTCACCGTCAATTATGTTTCCTTATAAGATTTTATTGATATCGTTTTAAACATTACACTTATCCTTAACAACATTAGTCTTGTCTCTCAAGTCTCTCTCTAATTCAAGTCTCCTCTAAAACAGTTTCTTGGACTTCTGTAAAAGAACTATTTTTCTTAGATGAATACAAAATGTGTAGCTCATGGTTAGTTTGAGTTATCATAAATATAGAGTTCTGTATTATGGTTTCGATTCTCGTTGAGTGGATATGTATTCTAGAATCTGCTAGCCACCCAGAGGTTATCGGTTCGAGTGCATATTTGTACTCTAATATATTTCAATTTTGAAATGAATGATGTATCTCCCGTAAGCCACTTACATTTTAACATTTTACTATTTTCCAGAACGCAAAACTGTTTCACTCTTATCTTATTCAAGTGTTTTGACAAACTCAAATTATTTGTACTAGTGTAATACGAATTTTCTTATTTCACTTTTAAAATACTTACTCTTTGAATTAGGCATATGCAGTAAAAAAACCCATTTTATTTTGTGAAAATGGATAAATAATTAAAACTAGAGGATAGGTACAATTGTTAACTCAAGTGGCAAGAAATTAAGTTTACGTAAACAAGTTCCCGAAACAAATATTTTGAGGAGGATCTGATTATCTCAAGGTGTCTGAATGAGACAACTCCTTTCTTGCTACAGGTTAAGTACGAAATTTGCTCGCTTAAGCTTAATTTCAGGTCCTACTTTCGCTGCATAATTTCTTCTGAGACAGAATCAAAATCACTAAGGGAAGCAGACAACTGTTGTATTCTCTCATGTAATCACTGAAGGGATTGGAGACATGAATATCACTCGATGAACATAGACCTAGAATGGAAAAATTATTATTATCTAGATCGGATTCATAACTAGGTGAATTCCTCAGGAAGTCACCTTATCTTTCACAGCCTTCTGCTCTTCTAAAGGACAACCTATCCGAACAATAACGCCATGGTCAAATGGTGCTATAAATCCAGGACGTGCTTCTACATCGCAAGCTTATGGCCTGATAGTCCACGGTAATGCGTGGTTGTCCACGCCTAAAAAAAGATCCTTGAAAGCAATTGTTGAAGCATCCACCCCAACAGCGA
>JAYMSO010000097.1:0-11692 GCA_036897175.1 Plantago depressa | reverse complement strand
CTATTAGAAAATTATATATATATATATAATATAAAGGCTGAGTTTTCTACTTATATTTAAGGGCACCTATCCTATAAAGGGTACCTAGAAGAATAAAATATAGAGACTTAATTTCCTCTGGTTAGACTTATCAAGCAGTAGGGTTTGCATTAATATACTTCAAATCTTACTTTTCTTTTTACAGACCAAATTATTCTTCTTTGTTGTTACAATAATGTTTGTTGGTATCTTTTTTTTTCTATTTGTTTTAGTAGATTTAATAAAAAAAGTATCCTGCATTTCCAACCCAAATTCCTCTCTAAAACCTCTTTATTTGTTTAGATTTAGTATATCCGTTTTTCTGCTTAAATTTATTCATTCCTTTGTTATGCATATGCACTTCTTAGCTGAAAAATATACTTTGGTAGAATTTATAAGTTAAAGTTAAGAATATAATAAATAAAACTGAGAAATAGAAAGAAGTAATTAACTCTTTTTTAGTAATTGATTATATTATATAGATTAATAGATTAAGAATATGCCTTTCTTATTTCTTTCTTTGCTTCATTAGTCAATTAGTCATTAGTATTAAAACCAGTTCTATTCTTTTTTCTTGGACTTCCTTCCATATTAATTAATATTAGGTTACAAGTTAACACATTACCTTTCTCGTTGGATTATCTCTCATCATTTCTCGTTGTTGTTCTTTATTATACAGTCATCTACTTTAATTAATCTACACCTAGCTAGCGATGTACTTACTATATTCTATTAATACTACAGCAGACCTGACAAACCCGTTTATTAGCTATTTTGGTACCAATTTATGAAATATAGAATCTATAATTCGGGATAAAGTAGATCCTTGTTTTTTAGAAGTTGGTACATAAAGAACGGGCGTATTTTATTTATTCTGGAACCTCCTCCTTTCACTATGTAATAAAGTAATAAACTTATGCAAAAAAATATCTCTACACTTTTTTTAGAATTAGAAGTAAAACGGGTTCGCGCTTACAAGGCCTTATAATATAACATTACGAATAATAAAAAAGTAGATGATACCTATTTTTGTGTCAATATGTGTTAAGAGAGAATAAGTGTATAATAGTGTATATAAATGTGCTTGTTCTCTATAAGTTCTAACAAGAAGGAGCATATGGATGGATAATAAGAATTGGTTAACTGAAAATAATAATAATAATAAGTATACCTCATTCCAACAGAGAATGTTATGAAAGAAAGGGAGATGCTACGAAATACTATATAGAATATCATTCATATTCAATTAATATCAATCCGAAGGTGAAATCAATCTAGCAATGTTTTTTATTTAAGGGTGGCTATTACTATAATATAATGTGTATCACTTTTACCAGAAGGGGGATTTCTCTTCTTCTAATAATATATTCTATAAAATTCTGCCAAGTTCTATACAATACATAAAAATTATAGACCTTGTACTTCCAGCTGTTCCAAGTTTCTATTTCCTTTATATGTGTCGCTTAATAAAATAAGGAGTAGGGTGAGATAATAGAAAAAAGAATTCATACAAGAATCGTGGTAAGTAACAAACAAAGGTACTTTTTTTCAATGAATGAGATGTCTAAGTCGATCTTTTTTCTTATAAATTTTATAGAGGAAGTTTGGTATCAACGCGTTTTGTACTTATGTACTCCTTTATGTACTCCTGATTTTTACTACTATATTTATACTTAATACTAGAAAGATAGAAATTTAATTAAAGAAAGAAGTGTAATGTAAATAATTCTCAGATTTAATTATGATTAAATATATGAAAGAGAAAACAGTGCTTTTCTGTCCTAAGTTTAAGTTATGATGTAGATATAATGGCCCTGACTATCCGAGAGTTGATAACGAATTACCGAAGAAATCTTTTAATGTTACATACAACGAGGAATTCATATGAGGTGTGGAAAAAGAAACTACATCTTTCTTGCTACTAAATAAAAAGATTTCCAACAAACAAATATAGAATAAAAAAAGTAGAAAGGGAATAGATCACTAATACTAGATTATACATATGGTAGTAGTAGATGATATACCTTACATTACAGTAGACAGTACTATATTATTATTAGTAGCGGATATCTGGTAGATTTAGTTACTTCTAAAAAGAACATACCTCTGAACTTGGTATCTTTCTTATTTTTGAACTAGAAAATCTCTAATAAAAATATTTGGGAAAGTTCTTTTTGAGATCCTATCCGAGTTCCAAACCTTTCCATTTTACAACCTTTTGACTATGGTAACTATCAGATTTCTTTTCAATCTTTTTTTTTAGGTAGAATTTGAATTTCTTACCTTGACCCATAGGTGGTGAGCAATGAAAAAGCATAAAAATGAGTCTAAATTTTAGGTGTTTTATAAGGCAAATGGAACTCTGCTACTTTGTACTTCCCATTTTTGAGAAAAGTAAGAGATTCAATTTCTAAGTGAAAATGAGACATAAAAGATAAAAAGTTTCGTAGACATAGGGGTAGAATGTTTTAGAAATTCCCAAAGTGACTCAAAATACAAAAACGGATTGCTCATAATGTAGTAAAAGTAAGTCTAAGTTTCTCTTCGATAGAGGTTGCTTCAATTCTAGAAAAGTCATTACTCATTAGTATATAAGGTGTATAAAACATATAAGCTATTAGAGTTTCTTTCTCAGTCCATTATTCCTGCACTACAGCTTTCAGAGATTTCTCCTATAAGTACTATGTTTTCGTTGTCTTACTTTTTGGTTGAGTTATGGGCTATATATATAATTTACAAATGACAAGTGTCTGCAAAAAGGAAATGTAGGCGTTCCAAACAGATTTAGATTAGTTAGATTCAAAAGCTATAACACGAAGAAAAAAGAAAAAGTTCTGTGTCAATATGGTACTTAGTCAAAAAGGTTGCTCCTGTTGGCCATTCAACGTGGTATATCCAGTTAGTTAATAGTTAACTAATTTAAAATTAGTTAAAATAAAAAACACTGCATGCAATACTCTTGTTTGTAGGACCTCTGTATATTCTGTATATTCTGTATATATAGAATTGATGTTTTGACTGTTGTTGCCTTGCTCTGGAGTCTCGTCTTACGTTGACATAAGGAAGTAGTATTGCTTTTAGCTGTTGAACAAAGAGGTAACTTCCTTAATCTTCATTTAAGTAGATTTCGAGACAAAAAAAAAAAAACACAAAGAGAACCTTTGGACTAATCACCAGAAAAAACAATATTATTTATTCTTGGAAGTAAATAGAATTTATACAGCACGAAAACTCTCTTAATAAATAAATCATTCATATTATATATAGGATAGTAGGAAAACTTCTCACTCTAATCAATTTTATCCCTTGTTGGTAGACTGATCTTTCTCGCACTCTTATTATGTAGGCAAACCCGATACTAAAGGAATATCTATCGTATCCGTGAAATGACATATTTTATGAGATTCTATTAGAACTCTATTTTATAAGATTTATAAGAACTCAAAAAGTCCGAATAATAAAAATGGGGGGAAAGAAAGAAAGAAGGCCAGGAATGGGCTAGGTTAAAGATCTCTGCTTATAGTAGAATGATCTAGAAGGATAATGATTATTCGGCAAATAACTAACTAAGTGTTTGTCTTGATTGATGAAGTATGGTTAGATATCCCCTTCGAAGAATGATTAGAATCTATATATAATCTTGCTACTTTACTACCCAAAATCTTCCCAAAAATGTGATGACAGACAACTAACTTATCTATATAGACGCGGTTCCACAAATAATATTAATAGAAAGAGCATTCTTCTAAGCGAGGACTTAGATCTTTTTTCTTTATTTTCTCTGTTTGCACTGATTCCGTCATGTCTATATTAGCCTATAATTAGCCTAGCCGCCAAGTTTCTATTCTTCGCGCAGCTTTGACTCCTTTATTTCTCTCCGGATTCTCAATCCGAGGGTGGGTGTGTAAACTATTTGATTTCTACGCAATGCCCTGTGTGTGCTCGTTTGGGGATTCTATACTGGATTAAAAGAAAGTTATTCTTCTCTTTCTCTATACGTGAAATTTCATTTTGCTTGTTTATACGATTTCTCTTTTTTTTAACACGATCAATCAGTGGTGTTAAATAAAGTAAAGATTGCTTCATAAAGTACACTTTTTTATCCTTTCATCATAGACACAATTTTATAGACATGGAAGACAGCATATTCTCAACATAACAGGCATAGCAAGAAATCCAGGATCAATTGAGAGTCGATTAAATATTCAAAACTTTAATCAGAAACATATGCGCAAATTGGAAAGGCTTGATTACATCTCCAAAAATAGTAAGTAGTATACTTAAATATATAGATAGGTCTTCAAAAAAAATGAATAATCGCCAAACAAAAACCTATCAGATGAATAACAGATGAATAAAAAAGAATTCTTTGAACAAAAAGAAAAAATCACAGGTACTGCCGGTGACCTTCTAAGTTATTCATTTTTAGAGTTCGACCTTTCATTTGTTTCAGGACGACTGCCTAAGATATTTCTTCTTATCCCCAAATATGCTCTTTTTTACTACTACAAATAACGATATCCCACACTTATAGAGCTTCATATTTCTACTCCAACCAAAAAAAAAAAAAAGGACCGAGTTGTTAGTGACCAATAGCGTCTTCTATCTCATAATCCTTTTGATCTAAGGAAAAGGAATAATATAGGTTCACGAATCACGGAAAGACGAGAGACATATCTTACTCTGTTTTTGATATCATCTATTTCATACAATTAAAAATAGAAAATATTTTTTGTATTTGTTGTATTAGTAAAGCCTAACACCAGTCCAGCAGAACTTCTCCTGTATTTGAACTTCTTTCTTAGGCCTGCGCCTTTTTATTAAATTAATTAAAGAACAACCGCCGACTTGTTTGTGAAGGAAAAGGGCAAAAGTATACAATTATTAAAAGACAACAAAGCAAGAAAAGAAAATATTGGTATCCGAAGGAGCCGAAAAATGTGACCAAGAAGAACGCTGACTCTGTCTTTAGGCAACACTTAAGTTAAGTATGACCGAATACTGGAATACTGGCATATAGCTTCTCTTACGTCTTACTTGGAAATTCTTAATAGAATATCATAGATAACACTCCTTAGATATATTAGATATAAAACACATATTTATTTAGAAGACTTTTCCTCTTATTCTTAATTCTTTATATTATATATACGAGATATCCTTTCCTAACCGAAAAAACTTACTCTTGGAAGAAAAGCACTTCGAGATTACGAAAAAGATTCTTTATTATAAATTAGAATAGGCAAGCTTAGAAAAGTCATTGAGTCCGAAAAAAGTACTAGTCACTCCATTTCATTTTACTCGATGCATTTTTTGTTTGTCTGTATTCGGAAATCCAGGATCAGCATTATGAGCAGTTCATTTTCATAATAGTACGTTATGACTCTCTCTCATATTTATATTTATTATGTTGGATCACTACTACGTTTAGAGTTAGTAATAGGGCCCCCGTTGTTTGTTGATTTTCATGCTGCTTTTAGTGTTATCACCTTTAAAAGGAATGCACGCACTCTCTTCTAGGCGAGATATACAGGCCTAACCAGTTTAATAAACCCACCAGTACGAAATAGATAATAGATACTATATAATATATATGATTAAAATCTTTTCATTTAATTACTTCGTTGAGTGTTTTATAAGTAATGATAGAAAATAGAGTTTCCCAAAACAAAAGAAAAGTGGAAATCCAAAGGAAGCGGCTTCACCGACTATTATTATAACTTGAAAGAATTTGTTATTTGTTAGGTTGTTACGATGAAAACGTGAAATGAGATAATAATGTGTATGAAACCACGCACATGTTACTGTATCCCGGTAATAGAAAAGACGCTTTGGCTGCTATTGATTGACTATCCTACTAAATGAATGAGAACTTCTGAAAAGACTGGGTTGTGATGCCATCTACCTACTACCGAATAAACTGCCGTTCTTGTCTATGAAATTCCTTAACTTAATTGCGAAGAAAGACTAGAACTTGGTATAAAAAGATATATGGCCAGAACCACCACAGGGACATCCTTCCTACAAATACCGAGTATAGCAAGCAGGTCTAACAACAACTACTACTAGAAGTACTTACTAGTTTGCAAGCATAGAGAAATAGTTCCTAGAACATCTGGAATGGCTTAGTCTCGGAAAAACAGAAATTGTGCTAAGAAATTCTAACTGATACTTACATAACATAAAAGTCAGTTGTAAAAGTTATAAAGAGTCTTTCGAGCCCTAGAAAAAGACTCCGATTAACTGGCTGAGTTACAACAAAAAGTACGTAAATTTATTTTATAGCCTGTGCCTGTCTGTGATAAGAAACATATCTGACCCTTGATTGGATTACTTCCATCTAGCGCTAAGCATTTGATTTGGGTCCTTGCATCTTCGTTGTGCTTCGGTTAGACTTTTTCTTAAGCCTGTCTTGTGCTATGACTTTACTTCTTACATTTTCTTTAGAATTTAGAAATGTGCCTAGGTCGATGTTAAAAAGAACTACATTCTAATAATTAGATTAGAGCATTTGGTGGCTTCCTTCTTTCATGATCATACCCTATACCCACCCATACCATATATATTCTATAGAACTTTCTAGAACTACGTTCTATAAGAAGTTAGAATAAGTAGAAAATCCAAGGCTCTGAAAGAAAAAAGACTATAGCCTTCTTAATCATTTAGAACGTGTAAAAATCCACGACATGCGATCTATTCTTACTTATGAGTAATATCCCTTATTTATAAGAAATATAATATAAGAAAAAGGGCTTATCTTATTTTAAGCGATCACTTGTATATTATCCTTCATTTATAATTTGACACGTAACTCGACGATGCTTTGTTGTCTAGAAATTCTGTGCTTTATTAATTAATTAGTACGGGTCTATCTCTTCCTCCGATTTACGATGTGCTGGCTCTCTTCTTGTCTTGAGTTCCTGTATGCACTTACTTCTATCTTCTTTCTTTCTATTCTATTGATCGCCTTTCGTTTTATCCTCGATTACATTATCCCCGATTATTGTGTACAGTTTTCCAAAGTATGACATTCTATGCTTATATAACGCTATATTTCCAAATTCAAAAAAGGATATGAGACGATTGACCACTCTGCTCTGCTGTATTTGCTCTTTATCCTTTTTCTTTCTTCATTATTACCTACATTAGTAGACCCACCCCTCTGCTTTGTAGAGTTTATATCTCCCTATCTTCATTCATAGTATGTATATCTTTTGTTGTTCGGTGATTCTCTTTTTATATTGTATGATTGATATTTGATATAAAATGACTTTGTTTACTTAGCTATAATATACGCTTTTAGTTCATGCAACCCTATTGCCGAGCACTCACTGGTAGGTGTAACGGAGGTTGGATCCATACCACGTCCAATGCAGGTACCGATGTCTACTTTTACCAAACCCAGATGCATGCCTCATAAATCGTCGTGCCTCGAATACAGGACCTACTCTCATACCATACAGTAAAGGCAGAAAAAGTGTAAGTACTAAATCTGACGTTTCGGGATGTTTATAATCTATCGTGGAGTTATTTTTAAGTGGCTTAAATGACATATAATGAATATCTTCCTTGTTGTAGTTGTCCGAGCACATTCTACTGATTCTATAGATTAGAAATATACTGCAGGTATACACTATATGTATATATGTATATATGTATATTATGTAAAGAGTATAATATTAAAAAGTATAAAAGAAAATGAAAACTACAATAATGGCCTAAGACAAAGAACACCGTAATTCAGTGATTCAGTATATCCCTATAATGTTCCTTTCCTGCCAAACACATTACAAAAAAGCTACGTCGGTGTAAGTTCTCCTAAGAAATAAGGTAGGTATAAATTCTTCTTATAATTTATTATAATTTAATAATCTCCTGATAAATGGGGAATAAGAGATACTTTCGTAACTTGGGCATATAGATACGATACAGAGATTTTTCGTGCAAAAACAACAAACAACAACAATTCTTACTAATTCATTTTTCAGTTTAAATATTGAATACTTAGTTCTTTGTGGTGCGATTGGATTAACAAATATGTAACGGGTAGAGACCTAAATAAAGATTTTAGAAAAGAAAGAAAGAGCCAGTATTTCTAGATTCTGAAGACAAATGAAGTCGGGTTGACGATATAGGAGATATAAGATTTGCCTTAATTCGAGTATTTTCTTGTTCATTTCATTTAGTTTAATTTAGACATAAGAGAAGTTTTTAAGTAATTAAGTAATTGGTAAGTGGTCCTGGAAGAAGGCAGAGCAATTTATTTTAACAATAAAGCGAGGCATGTAGCATTATATCCAAGGGAAATAAAAAAAATATAGCAAATCAAATGACTGCATTCGGCAATGACGCTTAAGAAAAATAGAAACCAAATAAGATTATTTCTACCGTGTACTATCATCTTATCTGTATCTAAGACATCTTTTTCCGAAAGCTTCTTGCATTTCATAAAATATAAATAAGGAACCGCCACATTATTTTCCAAACAAGAAAACAACATAAACAGAAGATGCATTGGTGTCGAATCCTTCCCCGATATCTTCTCTCAGACCTCTTTCCTGGACGAATGATTCGTGTGCACAGTCAAAAGAAGGTTATCCTTTTACACACCGTTTATATGCTTATTAGGTTAGAATGTCCAAGTGTCCAAAAGTTTTCCCCACAAATAAATCCTTGTTTATTTATCCCCGATTAAGTATATAACATATAATTTTTGATTCTTTTTTTACTTGTCTATAATAGAATGCTCTCAGTTGTTTATACAGTTTATAGGAGATTCGCTTGGTTGGTGTTGGTAGCGAGGGTGTAAAATTCATCTATGGAATATAATACAGAATACAAAGAGAATACTTAAAGGCTGGCCAGTCTTTTTCTTAACACAGGGGCACTTCTAATAAAATTCACTAATTAAGCCGATAACATTGGATATACATTAAACAAATAATGGATTCTATATTCTTTTTCACCGCAAGAGATATAAAACCTATATAAGAACTTCAATCTAATAAGGAAGAAAGTGCAATATGTAGTATCATATTTCCTGTTTATTCCTATTCACAGCAATTCCGTAGTAAAAGTCATATCCATCCTTTTTAATTTAACTTGTTTGTAGAGGCAAGGGTTGCGTTGCGTGGTCCAACATCCTAAAGAGAAAAGTAATTGTTAAATTGTTAAACTCCGAGCTTAGAAATAGTATAGTAGAGCTTAGACACTTGCAATAATTGATTTCTTAGAATTTCAGAGAAAGCTTATATACTTATATATATAATAAATTAAATAGAGAAAAATAAATTAAATAGAGAAAAGGATGGATTGCTCTCCTTTTTTTAGCCCCCCTTGGTTGGAATCTAGGTAGGATTGTGCAAATATAGTTTATAAGTTAAGGTGGTTCGTAAATATAAAAGAAATCGTAGAAGAATGCAATCTCTGCCTAAGCCTAAGATCGAATCGGGAATAATGTTAGTAAGTAGTAAAGTAAAATATGCAGCCCTTGACCAAAGCATACACTTTATCCAGAAAATAACGTATTTTTGACCCCAGTTAACTATCCAACCCACTAATTTTAGACAACAACCTTCTAATTTAGAATTTGCATTTCTCGCTTTTGCCTATCGCGATTAATGAATTATTGAAAAACAAGATAGGTGGTCCACTAAGTAAATTTGACAGATCTTACTTTTTCATATGCAAAGTATTGAATTTTCTAAAAATGACAAGGCTTCCTTAGCTAAAAATGAAAAAATCAAAACCTATACTTAGAGTCAATCATAAAAAATATAGTTTTATTTAGACTCATTTTCAGGGTTTTCGCTACTAGAATGCAAAGTTGATACTAGGCAATATCCATTTTCACCAAAAGCAGTAAATGTAAATTCCTTTAAATAAAAAAATATCTTAAATTCTAAAAAGTTGTTCCTTCTACCGCTGTAGAATTGGTTCATCGGTGAAGTATGAGCAGAGGAATCCATACAACACTCACTACCTTTCGAGTATTCTATGAAATCTATGAAATTCTATGAGTGAAGGGGTACGTTGCCTACTCTTTCTTTCTTGTATTTGTTGGCCTTGTATTTGTATCCATTTTTATCTCTATAACTTAACATATTTTTGAACTATTCTTTACTACTCTATAAGCTATAAGGAAGACTTTGCTTATGAAAAGAGAACATTTTACTTATCGACTTCCATCCTTTATTTTATTTACTAGTCTAGATATTTTTTTAGTGGTGCTTAGATAAAGTATACCCACTTTTCGTTTCCATTAGATCTACCAAAAGCATTTCTTGTTAACCCTAAAAAAGACCGATTTCCTGTATGACGGCATTCCACGGTTATAGAATCTTATTACTTTTCTAAAAGTCTGATTGATCAAAAGTTTTGACTTAGCTAATATTATAAGATTATAAGTCTAAGTAAGTTAACTCCGCAGCTTATACCATATGTAAGACTATAAAATAATCTTATATTTAATTACTCCATTTCTCCTATTCCTTGATCTATTCTATTGAGGTTGAGTTCGTTTTTATAAACTTTGGGTTTAAAATTACTACTTCTTTCGTTTCAGAAAGTGAAAGTGTAAAAGTTTAGTATTTATTTTTTTGTTTCTAGTTTGACACTGTACCCACTACTATATAATTTATGGATTGTGGCATAAAACGTTGAATGCGTATCACCGACATATGGCATTATAATAAATATAATATAAAGTACTTCTTGTCTTAGGTTGTTCGTAAACATAAATAATAAACGAGATTATACAATAGAGCAGTTTAATTTGTTGATATTTAAATTGTTGATACTTTTTTTTAACTAATAATGGATTTCTAACGAAGTCTTTGATTTGCGCGAAAAGTCTCATACACACATGCGATATTTCTCTTGCTTTTCAATATACATATGATTTTTAACATCTTTTAGGAAGTACTGGTGTCCTCTGCTAGATACAATCCATAGAATTACGAACACTCCTGACCGAGTCTTGGAAGTAGAAAGAAAAGGGATTGTTTTGGACTAGATTTGTCTTATAACTTGAACATCTATCGCTACCCATAAACCTATATAATTAAAGTATAGATCTTACCGTTGCCCAAACAATATATATATTTGATTGCCACATTAAATTAACATAAAAAAAAACTCTCGTAGGTAGTTGTTATGAGGGTATATGTCGACACGAGTAAACTCCCATTTTTATGACTAATGATACTATATACGTTTACCGAAACATTCTACTCTTTTTAGATCTGCGTCTTTATAACAAGCAAGGTTGTATTCGTACCAAAAACATTCAGAAAAGATTACAAAACAAAAAAAATATGGAAGTAAAGCAAGAGAAAGTAAGAGTCATATTAAACCAAATCTCAGACACTAGTTAAAACATTATTCCAAAGACCACGTACGAAAAAAAAAAAGTAAGTAGAAATAAAAATGATAAGAAAGAGATCTATAAAATTATATATCCAAATAAAAGGCAGAAACCTATTATTTTATACATCTAGTAAAATAACACCAATTATTGATTAACACGCTAAATAAAAACCTCCGAAAAGATTAGGTTGTGGTGCATGCTACCTAGACCCAGGCAAACAGTGCTTCTTTGTGAACGATTTATATAATTATGAAAATATATATATATATATATATATATTATATACATATAAATCATAATATACCA